>JAKLMC020000068.1:0-25442 GCA_022813615.2 Knufia fluminis
AGCTTACTTGAGTAGAACCACTGAGGTTCCACTCGTACCATTACTGGTCACGTGGAGACACCGGCCTCATAACAGCTAGCTATCGCTAAATTAAGGCGAAGGAATATTAGGCTTAAGTCGTAACTAGAAGTAATAAGCTTAACCTTTAAGTAAATCGCCTATTATCTACGTACCGAAACGCACTTTTATAAGTTACTAAGTATAAAGTCGCTACCTAATCTCTAGCTATTTATCCTTTTATACTTTATATCTCTCTAATATCTTACCCTTTAGGTCTTTTAGTCTTATAGTAGTATTATCGTTAAGGATTCTAGAGATTATACCTTATCTAATCTTGCGTTTAAGAATAGGTACCTAGTAGTCGGCTATAGCTTTCTACTTAGGCTTTAAATAAGGATAATTCTAGTACTATTTAATAATATTAAGCTTCTCTTAAAGCGTAAAGCCTTTACCTTAACGAACGTAAGAAGGACTAATTAATATAGAGAGGGTAAGCGAGTATATCGTCGTAAATTTACCTATATCTAGTTATTTAAAGTGCTCTAGATTTAGAAGGAAATACTACCCTAGAAAACCTGCGAATTGCGATATTACTGTATAGGGCGTCTAAATTAATTGCGATAATCGAAGGGAACAGAGTATCGCAATTAATATAATAGAATTGGCTGTATTGAGGAAAGGTATAGTAAAAGCGAGATTATCGTAAAAGTACCGCATCGCAAAAACGAGGGTTTACTGTAAAACACTTGTGGAGTTAAGCCGCGCTTCGTCCGAGTTCATCCTCTATGGTTATGCCGATTGGAACACCTACATACACGGCCAAATGTCCATGGAAACCTAGAAGGCTCAACCTTCCGATTCTTGCATAAATTCTAGACGTCTATGTCGATCGGATTGGCATGCAAAGTAGGTTATAAGACGAGCTTCATCCTGGTGAAGGCCTCCGTGCCCTCCCTCCTACAACAGAGCAGTAAAAAGCCTGCGGTAAGATACACGGCATTTTCCACGAGCTCAAACCATACGATGTCTTCCAGATACGCAGCTGTGCATGCACAGGACAAGCTCAACGGTCCAGGAGATGCACGCCCAACAGCACAGCAAATTGTCGATGACAACGATCTGAACGGCAAGCTCACTGGCAAAGTTGCTCTCGTCACTGGCTGCTCATCAGGCATCGGCATTGAGACTGCAAGAGCACTGAAGAGCACAGGAGCAACAGTCTATGTCACTGTTCGCAACCTTGAGAAAGGAAAGCAGGCACTCGCCGATATTCTGGAGCCAGGAAGACTGGAGATTCTTATCTGCGATCAGAACTCGCTGGCTAGCGTTGAGGAATGTGCTAAGGAGTTCTTGGGCAAGAGCTCTACCCTGAACATCCTCGTGAATAACGCTGGTGTCATGGCCGTGGCAAAGCGAGAGTTGACGAAGGACGGGTTCGAATCACAGCTTGGAGTGAACCATCTCTCTCACTTTCTGCTCTTTCAACGGCTAAAAGATACGCTATTGGCATCTGCGACGGCGGAATTTCCATCCCGAGTGGTCAGCGTATCTTCACTTGGCCATCGCTCCTCGGGCGTGATCTTTGACGACCTCCAGCTCGAGAAACCAGACGCATATACACCTTGGAAGGCTTACGGCCAAGCAAAGACAGCGAACATTTACCTTGCCAACGAGATTGAGCGCAGGTATGGCTCGAGACACTTGCACGCTTTCTCGTTGCACCCAGGCGGGATCTGGACCGGCCTTCAGTCACATCTCGACGTTGTTGCAATGGGCAAGGGCAATGAGCAAATCGATAGAATCATGAAAAGTGCTGAGCAAGGCGCAGCAACGACTATCTGGGCTGCGCTGGATAAGGAGCTGAAGGGCAAAGGAGGGTTATACCTCGAGGATTGTCAAATCGCGGAGCCGGTCAAGCCTGCACCACAGATGGGCGCTCCTGGTTACGCTGAGCATGCGTACAACGCGGAAGCTGAAAGTCGCTTGTGGAAGGAGAGTTGTAGATTGGTTGGCGTTCAGGATGACCAAGACGTATCGAATCTATGATGGGAGATTCGGGCGTGGATATTTGCCTCCGTGAAGATGGCTCCTCAGCATCTTTGGTTTCATGCCTTAGCGTGCTCTAGTACCTTGCACAACATCGACTGTGGACTTTGCGACATATGTACTGGTCAGGTGCGATCCTCCGCATTCCGAATTTCCTGCTTACTTCCCCGCATGTGCCAGTGATGTCAAACAATGTGCTATGGTGCTCAAGTATACTACCATGTCTCCTGTTTGTTGCTGAGGTTTGAACTGATAGTACCAAAATGACGACCCAACCAGAGACTCACTTCCTCAAACCCAACACCTGCGCGCCCAATAACCCCAACCTACCTGTTCTGGTCTACCGAGGCGTCCTACCGAATCCACCGTCAGAGGACTCGACAACAGAGCATCTGACAAGGAATGGCTGGCGCAAAGACGGCACATGGGGTCACATATCCTACCGACACTTCCATCCGAACGTTCACGAGTGCTATGGTGTCTTCTCGGGCCACTCGAAGCTATTGCTCGGCCGAGGGCAAGGTGACGAGGACGGTGGGATCGAAGTCGATGTGAAGACAGGCGATGTGATCGTGCTGCCGGCTGGAACTGCTCACGTATGCCTCGAGAGCAGCGAGGATCCAGCTTACAGGTACATCGGTGTCTACCCTGCAGTAAGTCCACAAAGAGACACCATAGCTGAAGGTGGACTAAGTACGGACAGAACGGACCAAAGTGGCGAAGCGAGATGGGAAAGAAACCCGTTGACCACGATAGGTATCAGCAGGAAATCAACAGCGTGGCTCCGCCACCAAAGGACCCTGTCTATGGGGATGATGGGCCGATGACGAGTCTGTGGAAGCTTGATGGTACACAAACGCTTTCGGCAGCTTATGCTCAGTAATCACAGTATAGTTACAGCAGGATGCAGTCAGGTATTCCTTGATGGGAAGTAGACTGCAAACATCGGTCACACGACCTCGACCTGGGCCAAGAGTGTTCAGCCATAGAACGAAGCCTCAAGCTTTGCGCCTATGCCACCTGAATCAGCAACGACAGATAACCTCCCCATTCCCAACGACAAAGAGCTTGTCCTCACTTCCCTCATACCCACCCTCATCCGCGCTTCCCAAACTCCACCGTTTCCAAGCCTTACTTATCCCCTCCAACTCCTCCTGCGTCCCATAGTCATTAGCTACCACCCCCTTCGCAAAATCACTATGCAATGCCCTCCCTTCCCAACTTTCCGCCCATGTCTTCGCCCCCTCACCCGTGAAACACCAACTATTCCAGCTAACAGTCACATCTTCACTTCTCCATCCAGCTTGCCTGGTCCACTGCGGCATAAACCGTCCCGCATTCGGCTCCCCACCATTCCCCCTCGCGACCTGCTGATACAACTCACCCCACCTCTCCAACTCCTCCGGCCTAGGATGCCACACGAAACTCGCATAATCCGCCTCGCGCGCCGCAACAATACCACCACTTTTACACACCCGCTTCATCTCCCTCAGCACCCCAACCGGATCCTTAACATGCTGCAGCAACTGATGACAAAACACAACGTCGAACTCCCCCTCGCCAAATCCCAAATTATTCGCATCACCAGTTTGAAACGTCAGATTTGTGAGTCCACGACTATCAGCCAGGGATCTTGCCTGCTCGAGGACACTCTCAACGATTTCCATGCCGATGACACTGCCCTGTGGTACCAAGGCTGCGAGATCAGCGGTGATGGTGCCGGGGCCACAGCCGAGATCGAGGATCTTGAAATGTGGCTTGATGTGTGGGAGGAGGAATTGTGCGCTGTTTGCGGCTGTGCGGCGGGCGTGGGTTGAGATTACGCTGGCGTGGTGGCCGTGGGAGTAGGTTGCTTGTTCGGATTTGGACATGGTGTTGGAAGGCTGATTCTTCCCCTCGTAATTCTATCGGTGGTTGTGGTCGCGGGACTGGGTTTCTGGAGACCCTTTAGTTGTTGGGCAGGAGCGCTGCTCGTTATCGGCAAAAGGGGTAAGTAGGTGGTGCAATGACGCAATGTCGAGGGACGAGTTGCTCTTGCGGAGATGGTGAAGCTGCCGATATGGTAGACCCGGGATCTTCGTAGGTATGTGCAATAGTCGTCTTGCAACCAGTAAGTCTAGAGTTTTGGGTGCTATGCTGTTCCGACACTGTTTGTTGACAGAGTGTTTGTTGGTGTTCTTGGAGGCAGAAGGCACAGCGGGGATTTGTGCCGAGGTCCTTGCGAGAATTGTATATCAATCAGTGACTACACCTTTAGGTGCAGGATAGTAACTTTGAAGCTCAAAGGCACTTTACGAGTTGTCCAACACGCTTTGATCACTTACTTATGGTGGTCAAATGCCGCCAGGACATGGCCGACATCGGTCGGGGAGAATCCAAGATTTCTTGGCAGCGACCTCCAACATCGCGGGTCGGCGTAGAGCCGTCAAACCCGAGCCTTCATAAGACCTACAATATGGACAACATGACCTGCAACGCTAGATTGTAAATCCAATCGGGTACAAGCATGCATTATGGCGACACGATACGGCTCGTGGCATGAAAGAAATTCCCAGAACGCCGAACACCGTGTGCGGCATGTCTGAATAAAAGGGGGGCCGTTCAATTAACATAAAGATTGATCGTCGAGCATTGAGTATCTCCTCATCCTAGTGATAGCGGACTCTCGAGCATGCTGTTCATGCCCGAGTTGAAGTGATACGACCCGAGTCTTGACACCGCTCGCTGTACGGACGTTTACTTGTCCGTCACATTGTTGCAATCCTTGTAATTGCGACGCTTCCCGAGCTTTGATCAGACTGTGAGACGCATATTTCCGGTGATGATACATGTCTGAAACTTCGATGCAGTTTGCCCCGTCATAATAGCCGCCAATGCGCTACCTCGTCCATCATCGTTGTCTGGAACACGTCGGTGAGTTGATCCATTCTGCAACCAACCAACAGCGTTAGACGTGGTGTCTCTCAGTGTGCGCCAACGACGGCGAAAGCAAATATCGACGTTGGGAGGCCGTGTTGCTAGATAGCGTTTCGGCCGTCTGCACCAGCTTAACGGCTGCTCAACGGTATGCTTTCTCATGGCAGCTCAAGTACAGCCCTTAGCTTTTGTAGCGAAATATGCCGTACATACATCCGAGCTTCTAGTACCACGGCCCCTCGATGATGGCATCGTAACAGTGAGCCACAAGGGCATAGATATTTGCAGCCACTTCGGTCAAGGACAGATCTCGTCAAGCAGGTCGCGTCGTTATAGGATCGTGGGAGAGATTCAAAGCCAAAGCGTACTGTCATGAAGAGACTACGCACTAGTCTGTTTGGTAGACCTGGGTTTGGGGAACGGTCGCGTGTGTTGAAGTATGTGCAGCCTCCGTGTAGGATGCACCGCTCCTTGAGCCTGGTTTTCACCGTCCGGATACGACCAATGTTCGGCGAGGCGAGAACCATGACCCGATCTTTGACGAAGTATCACCACTGGTCCTGCGAGGCAGGTTGTTCGCATAATGCTCGTAATCGCTTGCGCTGTCATCAACATAAGTTGAGCTCGAGGCTCGAGAGGCTGATTCCTTGGATGCAGAACGGGAAATTGTGGAGGGCACAGCCGAGTCAGAGCGGCTTCTACTTCTGCTTCTTCTTCTCGATGACCTTGCATCGTAAGCACTTGGTGGTTCGCTCTTCCTTGCTGACAGTCGTTCTTGGAGCCTGTTACTGTGAAGACGCTCGGTGTCCCGCTCACTAGCGATCTTCTTAAGACTGTCGCGAAGGTGATTGCGATCGCCGGTGACGTACGTTAGGTCAGACTTCAACGTGGCCACTTCGTCCTTGAACGCTTTGATGTCGGACTGTAACTGCTGGATTTGTGCATCGCGCTGGCCAGGGCCTTCGTCGTACAACTCTCTCCATCTCTTGTTATGCTCAACGGCTTTCGAGTAGCGAGCCTGTAGTTTCGAGTTTTTGTCCTCAAGTACCCGTCTGTCGGCTTCTGTCTCGCCGAGACGGTCGCGCAAAGCTTGGTTTTGATGCTGCAGTTTGGTGTGTGACTGTTGAAGCTTGTCGTGTCTCTGCACTAGATCGTCAAGTTTCTGCTGCTGCTGGGCATAAGATCGCCTCAACACGACATTCTCTTTCTTTAACTCTCGCATTTGTGTCTCCAGTTGTTCGAGTAAGGCTGATTGTTTCTGGTAGTGAGCCGTCCACTCGTTTCGGGAGTGCTTCAACTGCTCGATTGTGGCGGCATCTGAGTCAATCCTCTGTTTCTGAACCTCAAGCTGGGACCGCATCTCCTCTATCCTGGAAGCAGCTTCGCGCGCTGCTTTCTGCTGTGAGAACTCTAATTGCCCAATAGTGCCTTCTGCCCAAGTTCTCAATGCATCGTGCTGCTGCTTGTGTTCCTGAACTTGCTTCTGGGATGACTGGCTTTGCTCGCGCAAGTCTTGCTGTAGCTGCATGACGATTCGGGTCAAATTCTGCGTGTCAGTGGTAGAGCCGGTAGGACGGTCTTGGGAGTCGTCCGGCACGATTTTGAACCACTGTAGTGCTAATGTCTCGAAAGGCGGCGCTTCGAAAGAGTCGGCATGCCATGTCACCGTGCTCAACCAGAGGCTTGATACCACATACTTGTCTCCTATCCGACGCTCCTCCTTGAAGACGCGAGTTCTAGCTTCTGCTTCGGCTCGCAACCGCGCAAGCTGGTCTTGGAAAGAAGCTTGAGCATCCTGACGATTGGTATGCTCTCCTAAGGTCTTCGCATGACTGTAGAAAGGTCAGCTCGTCCAAGGTGTAGGTACCATGTCCATAACTTACAAAACAACTCCAAGGAGAACATCAAGCACAGTAATGGCATAGAAGATTTGTTCATGTCGAAGGTTTGTGGTTTCTCGGGCCAGGAAACTGACAAGCAAATGCGGCGTCTTATTTCGAGGCATCCATCGTTTGCCTCGAACCGCCGCGTCATATTGACTCTGTTTAGTTCGCACTTCCGCTAGTTGACTGCGTAAGTCATTCACGATTTTCGAGCAATCTAGGAGGAGGCGGTCGATAATTTGTGTAAAGGCAGGTCTTGCCTCTAGCTGTGGATCGTGGAGAGCCTTCGAGAGGTTGCTCCATCCTTTGACGAAACCTTTTACTTCCGTAGCAAAATTCAGACATCGCTGCCTTGCGCTGTCGTTGGTATCAGAGACGGCACAGAGCGCTGTACCCAGCGCATTGGCCTGCGCTGTCAACAGGTCCAACTTCTGGCGGTCCATCCCATTGCCAGTGTGAGGTAGACAGCGACAATCGAATGAACAATGAATCAGGTACCTGATGAAGACGGTCGAAGACCCATCTCGAGAGTTCGCGGAGCGGCACGAAGGTCGCGCTGCGTATCCATGTTATCGCTCATGGCTGTGACTCGAGGAAGAGAAGTGAGAGGTCGCAGTAGCTCGTAAAGCTTGCATGGATAGCGTGTTAGCCTTCCAAGGTTTGCTCCCAATCCACGAGTCATGTGCACTGCCGAGGCTCCTTAAGGCAGACTTCCATCCTTGGTGGCGAAAAGTGAAGGCTAGAACAAGGTGAGAACAAATCGCAGAATCAATGTGGGAACGCGGGGATCGTCCCTTCCCTTAAAACAGGAAACGTAAATGCAGAAAGACACGCTTGTTGACTGAGTTGCATGAAACGTGCAGGAACGATCCCAAGGACAATTTGGATACATTTGCCGCACGCTTCACGCCGAGTGGATCCTTGTCGGATGGGCAGCTGAGGTGCCATGAATGAAGCACACTGCATGTCGGAAATGGTGCCTGAGTGTTGCGATAGCACATTGGAAACGGCTGCGGCAGGCGGAAGAGGAGAGGTGGGTGGAGCGTTGTACAATCTATGCTGTCGCTGCCCGATCGTGGTGTGAATCACATGCTTGAGCTGTGAGGTGCCAGCGGCAGGCAACATATGGTCGTCATCGGAATACTTTGTAGCAACGACTTGCTGTAGAACAGCAATAACAGCGAAAGAACACCGAGCAAGAAGGATGATTTGAATTTATGTATTAATTACTGTGCATCTTGTTCTCATCTACACAAGGTCTCGTATCTCGTGTCATATCCAAGAGAATCTGAACTTTCCTATCTTGAACATAATTCCAAAGAGCAGATCAGAATCTTGCCAACATCATCAGCTCTCTATAGACAATCGATCTTATTGTGAGTCAAGCCAACGAAGTGACACATTTAGTAGATGGAACCCTTTCGCTCGACATCAGCAAGCATCTCGGTGTCAAGCTTCCCACCAGCGGAGCCGCCCATAGCCTCAGCGAAGGTCTTGTTTGGACGCCACTTGGCAGATGTTCTTGGTGTAGATTCTTCCATCATCTTATCGACCTGCTCGAGTGACAGGCCCTTTGTCTCCGGAACCAAGAAATAGGTGTAAACGAAGGCGCAGGTGCAGAGGCCACCCCAGATGAAGAAGACGGAGGACTTGAGGTTAGCCGCGTCCTCACCAACCATGTAAGGAGTGATGACGGCAATTATCTGGAGATTTGTTAACGAAATTTGAGGTGCTAGGCAAGGATGAACTTACAGTATTCCACAGCCAGTTAGATGCGGTGGAAAGACCGACACCTCGAGCTCGGATTGGCAGGGGGAAGATCTCGCCGATCACGATCCAAGCACCTGGACCCCAGGTGGAGGCGAAGAAGAAGATGAAGATAGCGATGAAAGCGATCTGAGCGTTGACAGCAGAGATGTTGTTGGCAATGCTGTCACCAGCGGCGTTCAGGTGGGTTTTGTTGAAGCCGACCGTGACACCAATGATGGCCACAAGAAACTGGCAGATCAACATGCCGAGAGCACCCCAGAGGAGGATCGTTCGTCGGCCCCACTTCTCAACCGTGTAGAAAGAGATGGGGGTTGAGCAAACGTTGACCAGGGTGAAGATCAGGGAGATCAAGAAAGGGTTGCCAATGGCACCAGTCGACTGGAGGAAGGGAGTAGAGTAGTAGAAGATGAAGTTCACACCAGTCCACTGTTGCATCATCTGGAGGGAGGTACCAAGGATGACTCGTCGAAGGTTAGACTTCTGGTGGCCGAGACCGCCCTTGAAGCAGTTGGCCCAGCTGCCGAACCAGCCAGTTGCTGGGATGAGTTGTCGCTCATACTCCTCGTTGGCGATGATCTCAGCAACCTCGGCTTGGATGTACTCGGATTCGGCTGGCTGACCTCGCAGTCTCGTAAGAGCATTGCGCGCAGCCTCGATGTTTCCTCGCTTGACAAAGTATCGTGGAGAGTCTGGCAACATCATGAGGCCTCCTCCGAGGATGAGGGCCCAGGCGAACTGGATAGCGATGGGAATTCGGTACGCGCCAGTGTCGGTTCGGTTCTGTGTTGCGTAGATGACGCAAGCAGCGAGCAGGATACCAATAGTGATGCAGAATTGGTAACCAGCGACGAGAGCACCACGGACCTTCTTGGGACACTATTGATAAAGTCAGCAACCACAGCTGCGGTTGACGATGAGAGTTTAACTTACGATCTCGCTCATGTACAGGATGACGATCGCAGATTCGAAACCGACACCAATGCCAGCAATGAGACGACCAGCAACGATGGCGCCCAATGGAGAACTGATTTCAGGACCAGTGACCATTTGAATGATAACACCGATCAGGTAGATGCCGCAACCCATGATGACTGTCCATTTTCGGCCTATGATTTCGGCAACATCAGCACCAATAAGAGCGCCGAAGAAGGTACCAGCAGAGAGGATCGAGGTGACGAGAGACGTGTTGGAAGAGCTCAAAGCCTCTGCATCGGGACCTTCGACTGACTTGTAGAAGATGGGATTGGCGTTGACACCGTTGATGTAACCAGAATCGTAACCGAAGAAGATACCGCCGAATGATGCGAAGGCGCAGATGAGATAGGCCTTCCAGGTCACTGGAGCTTCGATGTGGTTGACATCCTGAGCTGTCGAGAGCGATCGAATACCGTCGCCACCGGCCATGGTTGTTGTCGACTGGATTACTTGTGAGGAGGTTCAAGAGAAAGTTGCGACTCGAGGAGAAAGGAAAGAGAGCACGCGAACCATGAGGGAATGAGCTGGTTGTTATGCGTTTCACTGGAATGAATTTCACGAGCTAGTGACAGACTTGAGAATCTCGACTAGGGCCTACTGCCTGCTAGTGCAAACGCTTGTACAGAAAAATTTGCTGCTCGCGCGGAGCTGGGTGACAAGCATGAGTAAGAGGTGGCTCATGTTTGTTTGTGGAGTGACTTGATTGGGATAATGATCCATGGGGAAATCTCTTGAAGTTGCTGGTCGACAACGCGAAATCACGGTCGGATACTCCAGCGAATGCTCGGCTCCATGAGCTACTTGATTTTAGAGTTAGTGGCATGCAGCTCCAGACCGGGCTAGGCTTAGAACAGCTTGAGACACGGACAACTGACCAGCAGTGTTCTCTCCACAGATTGGGGTTGCATTTCATCCTCTTGCCCCGCCAACGCTTTTGGTTGCACTTGGTACCAACACGCGCCTCTTCCAGCCCTCATCGTCGCTCGACGGCGAGCAGTCTAAGCACTAACTCTCTCCACTGCTTAACCAAGCTGCGATTTTCGATTTCCGGTTTTGGGACAACGAATCAAGGGGCTTCAAGGTGTGAGAGATGTCCTCTATGAGCGCATGTGACAAGATCGCTGACGAGGGCCAAGTATGGAGTAGCTACTTTATTGAGGTCTTGAGTCGATCAAGCAATTACAGATGTGCTCAGCTCATGTCATTCAAAGATTCGAGTCAATTGAGCCGAGCTTAATCTGGGAAACATCAAAGTTCCCTCTCATACCTCCGATTACTCAAATAAGTTCAATACTACTCTGCGCAGTTAATGGCACCTGGCTGGCAAAGGCGACGTCGCTAAATCATAGCACAAAATGCAGTGTCTCATTTTGCATGGGCTTGCAGTCTGTGACCACTGACGCCGGATCTCAATTTCCACATTGCTTACAATTTTGCTTCGCGCCGGCTGTTCGTAAATCTTAGTACGCCACCATGTGGATAGCGCTTGCTGCACCCCAGTCGAAACTACGATTTGATGCGCAAATCGTTTTGATCTTGAGCCGCAAAGACCTCATTTGACGTCTGGCGACGCAGAATCGATCGAACTAACCGCTTGCTTGATGTGCGGAGGAATCGAGACAATTAAGCGAGCCCTCAGGTAGTGCAAAGGCAATCGCCTTGCCTGTTTGAAGATAACAGGTCAAACGGTCCGACTGTCATCATTTGGTAGCCAAGCAGGATAGGTCATCACGCGCCCAGTACATCACCACATGACAATAATGATTTCTTCAAAGTCATGATCATTTACAACTCTTTCCGGCATCTCAGCGTCTGCCGTCAGCTTGCACCTGCTTTAGCTCTACCGAGTCTCCGCTGGTTCATCCTCTTTGCTCGCACAACCAATACTGAGTGGTTTCGTGTAACTTCATGGATTATTGAGGAGGCGAGAGGTAACCTCACCAAGCCTATTTCGTGTACGTTCCCGTTCTCCATTGATCAGATTGACCACTAAAGACCCGCTCTGGCCTCTGACCTTACCCCTGTCCTTTTCGGATGCACCATGCTTCTACGACCCGCCTTCTAGAAGCCTGTGGTCGTTCTTCAAGGATCTTAACGAGACCTACTGTACACGAGTGCGAAAGATGCATGTGGCCAGCGCTTCTTTTCACATAACAACGATGAATAGGAGCTCGTCCCTGACTACACGTGAGCGCCCCTACAGCCAGATGAAGGAACCGTAACCCTATGCCACATGGAATGCGACGTTGAGATAATGCAGAGGTGCCGAGAAGCATCTTGGTGCACATCTCGTCTCTGAAATTACCGGATAGTTTTTCTTCCGGTCGAGGTACGTGATCTGGACCCAAAGGTGCATGTCAAGGCACGGTAGCCGTCGTTCCATAACTTCGTCAACGTAACCTTCCGCCTCCTACCATGGAGTTAGCAAAAACAAATCTGTCAGGAACGAAGCAAGCTCCCAAATCTCCAGAAAATCTAGCTATGAGCCTGGTAAGAGGGCGTGAGACTTTCGGATGAAGCTGCTTTATTGAGCCAGTAGGAAAAGTCTAGCGACCAGAGTCTGGTTGAGGCTCGCCTCCGGGGACTCCGTTTGTCTTTTCAACTCCACGTAAAATGCTCAGGGCCATGACTGCGGATCAGAATATCGGGATGTCGTACCACTTGTGTCGTACGAGTCCATAAGTCTGGACTTTCTCGTGGCAGACATGCTTTCTGGCTAACAGCGCAAACGTGCTTTCTTGGGGCGAACGACGATCAAATGAGCAGCACGACGATGTACTATCAATATTTTACTCCGACCCTCGATGTGCTATTATTGCGTGGCGGAACTCTCCAGAGTACGGCACGTATTAAGGTTGAAATTATGACATTACTATCGATTGTCGCACGGACTAAATGCTGGACTTTCTAACGCAGGCAAGAAATATTGCCGCCGCCGCAAGCATAGCACGGACTGCATTCCGATATAGGTTAGCAAGTCACATGATACACGACCCAGGTGCAAGGAGATGAACCTGCCAGCTGACAGCTTTGGTCCTCTGCATCGATTCCACGAAAGACCTGCATGCTATCCAGTTCTTCTGAATTCGCTGCTGTTACCAATCGCATGTAGACTGCTGCACACGACTGTCACGTTCATAGCGTGTTGCACGACCTGCAGCGCTGCCATGACCCAATGTTTGACCACTGTGCCTTTGAAGCTTTTCATAAGGTTCTAATGCGCGACAGAGCCGTTGAATGGGCGTCAGCAACAAGTCGCTGTATTTCTTGATCGAAAGTCACGTCACAGCAACCCGCTACAGAAAGAGAAGCAAGTAGAAATGGGAGATAGCCGCAGTTGCTTCAGCACACACCTTGACCAAGCTATCTGCGCTATCCTGCGCAGTTGCAAAGACACAAGGTAAAATCCCTCTGCGCCAACCGATAGCATCAGAAGTGTCTTGGACAGTCTATTTACTACAGCAGTCCATTGCGCTGAGCACCTGCAACCGGCAAGGTATGCCAAACGGTCGGCTTTCGACACAGTGTTAGTCAGTCACGTCAAGCACCAGAACGCGTCCATGTGAATGAACTGCCTACCGGTCGACATTGTGGCCACTAGATCCCTCAATCTGCTAATGGGATCTTTCACCTTCGGTCACGAGCCTTGCAAGCGTCGAGCATTGTTTCCTGATCTGAAATGCGCAGTTCCTGGCGCACTGTCGTGAATCTCCTCCCAGAAAAACAAGGTGGCCGCCTTCAAGCACGAAAAGGGAAGATCAAGCGGCCGTGGTATATGCTCAGGAGGTAGGGAGTGGCAATGCTCGATACACGCATAAACTCGTCGAAGAAGCACATGCACCACGTTTATGTTGGGAGGGAGGCATGTCTACCTTGTGATTTGTCTTCATTCAAGTTACATCTCAGCAGGGCCAGCAAGTCCTCCTCATGGTAAGTATGGGATCTTCTTAATTGCAATAGAGTGAAATGACCGATCCCCTTAGCCGTTTAGATTGCTCCCAACGACGAACCTTTCTGCGCTTCGAGTCAATACCGGAATTTCAGGCTTCTGATGCACTATCCGATGAGAAGCTATGCCGAGCGTGATCGAACACTCCATCCTGACCATCCCACATCGTAGCAGCAAAGGACTCGACCACGGACGTGAGGATTTGGATTGCGATAGCAGGGAGCCATTATGCAACGTTGGAAACAAGGCGAGGTGAAAGGCCGTGGAGCGTTCTAGGCTGCATTCATAGGCTTTTCACTTTAGAGGCTATTCCGGTCAGAACATATTGTGTTCACGTGCCCTATCCACCAAGATCTGAGTCTCGAGGCACTTCATGAGGTACGAAACAAACCACGGAGTAACAAAGCAAACTCAGATGCCATTCAGTCAGTAATGCTAATTCTGCGTCCGCCATAGCTACGCCCGTACTACTACGGTGTTTACAATCAGAGCCGCAATGCCACATACCAGCTCTTTATCGCTCACGCAACATGCGCAGCAACCCTGTTTGTCATGCTTGCTAATATTGCCCAAGAAGATACAAGCGACAATGGCACAAGCACCAAACGCGATACTTGTCAACCAGACATACTTCAAACTCTCCGCGTACGCCCATCTGCTGCCAATGGAGCCGGCGTGGATCATTGCAGGTGTGACCCCAGGGACTGCAGAGAGTTCACTTGGTTCCGTAAGGAAAAGTCCGACGAATGTTTCAGCTTGGCTGACAGGCAAACCGGCTTCGATCGCCCATTGAGCGACGTATGCTGGGAGCCGTGGCGTGAGGCGGTTGATGAAAACATTGTAGTAGATGGCGTAGCCGATCGAACCGCCAATCGTTCGGATGGCAAGCGAGAGGGCGACACATGTGGCGATCGTCGTGTCAGGGGTGACCGTTATGGCTACTGTTGCAGCTGGGACAAGTACTCCGCCTACACCAAAGCCGGCGATTGTGCCGAGAGCAACGGCCATCTTTGGGGCATCAGGTGTGACGGCGGCGAGCGATCCGCCAAAGGCGGCTGGTGGCTGTTAGAGATGTGGTCCGATCGAAGGCGAGGAACTTACTCATGACGACTGTTGCGAAGAGCAGCAGCTCACGGTTCCAGCCCTTGAACCATGACAGGGCGGCATTCGTGAACACAGCGCCGAAGGTTGTGCTGAAGGCTGGCGCGAGACCCTTGAGACCGATTTGGACTGGATCTGGCTCGAAGACGGCTGAGAACATCATTGGGAAGAAGTTGAGGAGAGCAAAGAAGTTCATGCCTGGACAATGTTAGAGGTGTACGCGAAATCAGGTATTCTAGGCTTACCAGCGACGAAGGCAATGCCATATGCCATGCCCACAATTTTCTGTCCCGAGAACATCTCATGGGGAATCATGGGATACCTTGCAAACTTCCACTCATAGACAATGAAGCCGATAATGCAGGCCAGTCCGATTAGCAGTGTGCACAGGACGTAGGCGCTGCTCCATGGGTGGGAGTATCCACCGGCTTGCAAAGCCACAAGGCTGAGAAACATTAGGACCGTGTAGGGCATGCATGAACACCGAAACTCACAATAGTGTCAAGCCAAATATTGACAGGAAGCCACCCACGAAGTCAATCTTCTTCAGGATATCTTTGGCGTCTCTACCGTGTGCCCTCGTTTGTGAGGTCGGGAAGTAGAAAATGGCAATGCTTTGCAAGGTCAGCGACGGCTCTTGGATAAGGAGTGACGAGAGTGTGTTACCCTATCCAGCTCAAGGCATTCCAGCCACTGTACCGCGTCAGCAATGAATCGTACGGTATCTTCGTCACTCACAAGCAAATCCAGATGCTGTATCTCCAGGTATGATAGGTCCCCAAAAGCTCGGAGTACATCAGATAGGGGCAGAATGGGAGGATCGAGAATGTAACGAGACTCAGGTAGATGCCTCGCTTGTTGACCGGCACGAGCTCGGAAGTACTATGAAGCGTCAATATCAACGTGTTCGGTTCACAGCAGGACTTACCCAGCCAATGCAGTGAGCTCACCAACAGCTGCCCCCGCACCGCACAGAGCCATACCAGCAACAGCTGCACCAAAGCTCTTTGCTGTGGCAAGCACGATAGTGCCAATAATGAGTACCATGCCGCCAAAGAGTGTTTCGTTCCGTCGTCCGAACAGATCTTGCAGATAACCACAGAAGGGGGCAACCGCCGCCAACGAAAGAGCCGCCGCGACAGGTAACCAAGCCTGCGACTCTGTGCCGCCGACATCTCTGGAGATAAAGCTCAAGGAGGCACCGACGAAGTATAGGGGAATCTGGGAACCTGACCTTTGTGAGCTGTGGGTAGGATCTCGCACGACACATTACTGACCGACATATAGTGCGGAAAGGAAGATGGTTGCCAAAATCTGCTTCGTAGTCCAGGTTACCCTGCCATCAGAATCATCACCCTTCTCGGCCTCATGGTTCTCAATGTCGACACCCAGGGTAGGCACTTTGTGTAGCTCATTGGACTTGTCGTTGCCTATGATCTCGTCGTGTTCAGCAGAAACGTCCTGGGATCGCTTCTCCTCGATGTTGGCTGCAGCCATGGCTTGTCGTGCAGGCTTTCGGTGCTGGTCGGAAGGGAAGAGTCCAGAAGTGTGTCCCTAATCGTGATATCAGTTTTGCCCAAGAGATGTCGAACCCATCTCATCTATAGGTACTAGGGACACCAAAGAAGCCAGGCTTTTTGATGTCCTCCACTTCCTCAAAAGCTGGGGCCCCGCATTCTCCAATGGAAGCGAGAGTCGCTAAGGTGCTTCTGAGCACTGTCCTCTCGTAGCCATACCTACCAAGTGATTCGAGAGTGGACACTTTGGTGCCGCAGTCTTCCTATACCGAGGGTGTCATGACTGAGCTGCTGCCTGAGCATGCATACCGAGGCAGTGTACCGAAAGCGAGGGACAATTGGTAGACCGCTTATGCCAGAAGAGGAGAAAGGGGCCCAAGTGGTGGTCTTAAATGCATCCTGGGCATTTTCTGGGCGGCAGCTACATATGTGGAGTACATCCAATTGTCTCCGTGCAGGCCTTGATGCCGGTGGGAGAATATGGCTTCTGGAAGTGAGATGATTAGGCTGTGGTACTGTGTGGTTGGGATTTGTGTACGTGTTTCTCGAGGACTGTTGGGCCAGGTGGCCTCCGTAGACTAAAAGCACAACATTATCTACTGAATATTGAGAAGATGATTGACAAAGAGGTATGTCCGATACTAACCTTTTTCAGTCAATTATAGTAGAAACGCTACTGAAATTGCATGAACATAAACCCCGAGCAGCAAGGACGATTAGGAAAGGAGAAGGTCAACCTATGTCACACGTCACAGGACGAGCGAGAGTAACGCAACCTCAGCAGTCATTTTGGATGATATGTAAGCCTCCTAAGCGCCATGTGATTGGCAACTTGCAAAGAGCTTCGGGCATGAGCCCCTAAGCTTTACACGTTATAAGTGCCTAGAAGCACAAAATCTTGGTAATCACTACCTACCTAACGTCTACGACCGGCATATCGGACAAACCACCATATCCGGACAGGATTCGCACCAAAAGTTAGAAGTTTTACTAAGCGTACTAGTCGCTCAGTATATTATTAGACTATAAGGTATTAATATTATAGAGATACAAGGTACTTAATAATAGTTTCTTACAGTTAGAATCAAACGAAGTATTATTATTAGATTTTTATAGCTCTTTATAATAGGCGTCTCTAGAATCCCCGCTTAATTAGTACTTATTTTTAAACTTCGCTAATTAAATAGAAAAAAGAGCTAGGAAATTTTAGAAAGTTAATTTATATATATAAAGCTCTGATATTCGCTATACTAGAAGGGTATAAAGTAGAAGTAATATATAAGCTATATATATAAGATATCTTTAATTAGTGCTTAGTATTAGTGCTTAGAATAGTGCTTAGTAACTAAAATTAGAATATATACTTAAGACTAGACTACTATTTATTCTAACTTAAATATAGTATACTTTAGAACCTATTTAATATATATATACTCTTAGACTATAACTATAATAGTTACTTTATATATATATAAGCGTTTTAAAATAAGCACTATTTAAGCGGAGAAATTAGAGTACTTAGCTTTTAGATTAGTATTTTACTATAGATATTATATATATTATAAAACTAGCTGTATACGATAAATATTAAGTAGTAAACGTAACGTATATATTAACCGCTAGTAGTATAGCTTATAAACATAGCTTACTATAACCTAGTAAAGATTTAGTACTTTAGCGGGGAATTCCGTCCGGATATAGTGGTTTGTCCGATACGGTGATCATCAGCGTTAGCTCGCGAGTTAACGTCTTTAGCTTTAGGGGTCGTTATACTTTCCCAAATGTATACAGTACAGTTCACAAATCCGTAATCACCACTGACCTAACGAAAATGTGACGAGCCCGCAATGTGATGTAATTATTCCCCAATCTCTTATTCCATTGACACACAAAATCTAACTACACATCGTCCAGAGGACAATGAACAGCATGAACTTGTCCAAAAAACTGTCCACGAACTATATTTTGGCGAAATTCAACATATTCACCACATGGCCCCTTAATCGTAAAGTTACCATCCATACCGCCAGAAGCTGACACTGGCTTTGTTTATGTATATACAATATATCCAATTTCACTAGTAACCTGATAGTTTCTCAAGTCAAGGTAGGCACAACGGGAGCGTCGACAGTGAGATCCCCAAGCACTGCGTTGACAATGTCGTCGACAAGATCGCCGGCTGGACCAAGAGTGTCTGTGACATCTACATCTATCCCGGAGTCTTTGTCCATTCTCGGAAGAATGGGTCTAACCATGGAGGAGTGCTTGACTGTCACGCCAGCGCCACCGAGGTCGACATCGACTTAGGGATGGGCTTCTCGTTTGATGCCGAGGTCGACATCGACTGAACCGCCGCTACCGAGTTCGATATCGACTTAAGGATAGGCTTCCCGTTTAATGCCGAGGTCGACATCAACTTAAGCAACTGGGGCAGCAGTAGCGAGTGCTGCCATGAGAACAAGAATGTTGAGCTGCATGTTCAATGGCACGTCGAGTATGTTTTTGCAGAGGAGGTTGTTGATGAGAATAGTCGTTTTTGGTATGCGTTTAGAGGAGGATTGCTGGTTGGGGAGGGTGTTAAAAACAATGCACGAGACGAGATCAGGACTGAAGTGCTGGTCAGCGATATATATACGTTTAATCACACACGTACGGGACAGTGCTGCCGTCATCGAAGAGGTCTGCCCTTTTCGTAAAGGTCCTCAGTAAAAGCTAGGTCAAACCTTCGACATGATATCGACCAAGACTCATATGGTAGCAGGAAAGCCGATCAGGCGGACTTGCGAAAAGCTGAAGATTGATCAACATGCTTGCGGTGGAGAGCCCGAAGACGAATTTCGAGGGCAATGCGCCAACGACCACTCCTTTACATGTCATAGTTGGAGCACGATGTCGCTGTAAGCGACTCACCTGGTGCTAGTGGAAGCAGACAATAGCTAGAGTGGCCAAGCAGTTCTATCCACGCATGGAGCCTGTCAATCGTGGTCAGTGAGCATACCCTTTCGTTCTCTGCTACCTAGAGCAATCTATTATGGTAGACGCCAGCCTATGTACGTACAACTAGGGTTTGGAGAAGACAGCACCTTTCGCATGACGTTCAGTAAACAGTTTCATTGGCGAGTTTAGAGTTCTTGCATTCTTCTGGGGCGGTGTGAACGTAGTTAGGGGTGGATGCCACTGGTCGTAACAGGTGCTATCGTTCGATGGGGAAGGTCAGCGTCCTAACAGCGTATAGCTGTAAGCAAAAGCGAGAAATTCTGTGAATTCTTCTAACTCGCAACGTCCGAAAATGGACGGACCCAGTATCTAGCGCTTAGATCTAGAATCTCAACGCCAGACACTCCCGAAAGAGGCTAAGTCATAAGTTTAAATAGGCAAGGCGGAAAGCAGTTGGGTCTACAGTACAACTTGAAGTACGGGTCGTGCGGACATTGCACCGGCCGAAGCAGCCAGTCGGATCTTTGTCAGAACTTCATACCAGCCCCACAAGCCGGTTCCCTCGATAAGTTGCCGGTTTTGCCTGGCTCAAGTCTTAGGCGTGATAGGCATCATCGGCACTATCTTCTAGGCTTTACAAGCGTTTATCGGGCCTAGACTTTAGGTGCTTATAAAAATTGATCTGCAAAACTGCTTTTTGCCGAACCAATGATTGAGGCAGCCCGCTTGTCTATTGGGGCAAAGACTATGTAGGCGGGCCTGAAAAATAATGTAGGCGGGCCAGTAAGCTTATTGCTGCCTGAGGCCCTAAGCCCCAACACGGAGGATCAGGTATCTAGTGAAAATACGTGACAGCACTATACAAATCCCTAAGGTATCTAGTCTACAGTGTTATTTCCTTAAACTACGTACTATAACCTTATTACTACTAACCTTATTATAGTTATTTAACTTAATACTCTATCTACTACTAGATTTTTTACGCATTAAGCGTTAACGGTAATAAATTCCTCTTAGTCTATACCTATAGACCCCCTAGACGATATACCTAAGTAAATTACCTAGTAGTAATCGAAGTCTAACGAAGATATTAACTAAAAACGTACCTAAAAGTTTAGAATACCGAGGTACTAAATATAGTATAACTTCTCTATAAGTAGTAAATAGAAGTAAAGCTTAAGCCGAATATTAAAATCGAGCCTTAGTAAGTATACTTATAAGGCCTAAAAGGTAGAGCTTTAATTAATAAGATATTAAATAAGCTATAAGACTAAAATAAAGTCTTCTTTACGAAAACTAGAACTCCCTGTAGATACCTAGTCTTTATAGTATAAAAATAAGTTTATTTACTAGGGAAATCTCTAAAGCAAAAAGAACGGGTTATCGTAGATATTCGCGGCCTTAACGCTATTATAAAAAATAACTCTTATCTTATACTATTATAAAGTAATATACTTATAGTAGTTATAGGGTATAAGTATATATTAATAATAGATATTCTATAATTCTTTTATTCCTAGCTAATTTAAGAAGAAGATTAATACCGATTTATAATTAAATTATATTATATTAAGGTTAAGAGACTTTTTAGGTACCTATTATAGGCTTTAAAGAGTTACTTTTATACGTTTAATATCGAATTAACTATATCTTAAAATCGTATAAAGATTTTATTGAAGTATATATAAACGATATAGTAATCTTTAGTAAAACTTTAAAGAAATATGTTCGTTACTTATATATAATATTTTAAGTTTTTTAAAAGATTAAGCTCTATTTAGTATTAAATAAAAGTTATCTTATATATCTTAGTATATAGCTACTAGATTAATACGTTAATAGCCTTAAACTCTTTATATTATAAGAGAAACTAAAGGCTTTATTAGCTTTAAACTTCTTAGTAACTCTTAAAGAACTTAAGTATTATATTAAGCTAAGTAATTAGCTACGAAACGGAGTAGAGAACTATATTATAAAAGTAAAGCTATTATAAAAGTAGAAGACGATATTATTAAAAGAGAGCCCTTTCGTAATAGAGAAATAACGAGATAAATATACTAGGAATATAAGACTTTATAAGATAATGACTAAGGAGAAGACTACCTTTAAAACCTTATAAGTAGACTTTATAGTAATATTAAAAAGGTACTATTTTAATTATATAAGACTATTATTTTATAATATTAGTATATACGTAAGAGGCTTAAGTATAATAGCTTATTATATTAAGAGCGACTCGGAGATACCTAAAGGCTAATACTTATTAAAGTTAAAGATTAAGTCGATTATATTCTTATCTTAACCCTATATAACGATAGAATAAAAAATAAGTATACTAGAGCTAGAGGTTACTATACTTATATAAGTTATAAAGAAGACTTAATATATAATTAAGGCCGCTAAGAATATTATAGTAATTTTTTACTAACTATATAGCGACTCCGTTAATTATAAAGTAAATAAAACTAGCTATATTTAATATTAATAAGTTAAATCCGAGACTAGTTAGAGTATTCTAATACCTATTATAGTTTTATATAAACGTATAGTATAATCTAAAAAAGTAAAATATTATAGCGAATATACTATCTTACTTAGCTAAAAAGGTAAATAAGCTTAAGATAGCCTATATATACTATATTAAGACTTACGCTTATATACTATCGTTAGCTTAGATAATACTTAATTTCTGTTAAAAGATTAAAGAGGGCTATACTTAGAATAAATATTGGAGTAAGCTTCTTAAATAGTTAATAAAAGAGGTTAATTAAAATAAAAAGGTAACGATATAAATACTAAGTATACTACCTTATAAAGTTATTAATAAACTTATCTATATTAATAGGTAAGACTATAAGTTACTAAGATTATATATTTCTTTTAGCCTTAAGAAGGAAATTTTTAAGATAGTTTATAACGATCTAGAATATATCGTCTTTTATTAGGTATATATAAAAGTTACTAAGATCCTATACTTATATAAAATATATTAATAGCTACGTAAGTATCTTAAGTATTACCTGAAATACTAGTTATAAAGTATAAAACGATACTAGCTATACGAGTAGCTATCTCTAGTTAAATCGCCTAAGCTCTCTTTCTAAATAGTTACTATAGATTTTATTATAGGCCTCTTTATATAAAAGTATAGCTTTAATAGTATTATAACTTATACTTATAAGATATTAAAGAACGTTCTAATTATTTTAAGTAAGTCTATATATCTAGCTAAGGAATAAATAGTAAAGATAGTTAATATATAGATACTAGCTAATTAGGGAATTCTAATATCTATTATTAGCGATTAAGACTTAAAATTCCTTTTAGCTTTTTAGTAAGGATTATTTAGGAGGCTAAACTATAAACTCCTACTTTTTATAATATACTACTCTTAGATAAATAAGTAGTCTAAGAGAATAAACTAAATAATTAAAATAGTACTAAAATATCTTATTGTAGAATCCGAGAACCTATAGTTAAATAAGTTACCGATTTTATAAATAACCCTAAATAACTTAGAGAATTAAGCTATTAAACTAACTTCGAATAAGGTCGTTATAGATATAAAAGTATAAGAGCTTCTAAGTTTAGTTAATACTATAGCTAACCTAGTAATACGAATACTTAATTAAGAAGTTTATAAATAGTATACTTAAGACGTAACGAATTTCGCTATAATTTATATAAAGAAATAATATAACTCTAAGTATAAGCCGATACTTCTTAAACTAAATAATAAAGTATTTCTTAATCTTTATAAAGACTATACTATACCAGAAAATAAGAGTAGGAAATTCTTAGTATAGAGATATAGTCTATTCCTAATTAAGCGAAGAATTAGGCGATTAGTATACGAACTAAAGCTCTTTAGCTACTAAAAGATATATTTAGTAATATCTATTACTTAACTAGAGCCCGTATCTATAAATAAAAATCTATACTCTTAATCGCGTTTAGATTACTTAAAGATTATAGAAAACGAGGGTAATATCTTTAAATAAAAGAGCTTTAAGATTAAGAAGCTTATCGCTAAGAGAACTTATAAATATAGATAAAAAGAGATCGCTAAATACTTTATTTAATAAAAAGGCTATAGTAAAGAATATAATAAGTAGTATAAAAAAGATCTACTTAAGAGAGCTAAGAATCTTATTACTAATTTTAAGTTTAATACTAGCCTAAATAAAGATACTATTATTAAGGCGAGTCTAAAACCTTTAGTAATAGTAAAGGCTATATCGATACCTAAGTAGAAACCTATTTTTAAAGTAAAAGTAGTTATTCTAAGCCGAGTAGATATCTTAAAAAAAGCTTTAGATAACTAAGAGTAGTAATATAGTAGGACCTTTAGAGATAAGAATAATACTATATAATAAATAATAAAAGTAGATACTATATTTTATAACGAACGGTATATATAATATAAATGATTTTCTTTTTATAAACTCTATAAAATAGCGGTATAAATATAATTTTAATAATTATAGTCTTACTAAATTTTAGGTAATATTAACGGCCTTACTAAAGTAAAAGTCTTTACTATAAACGACGCTAGTATTAAAATAAATACTATATATTATGAAGTAACTATAGCTTTTCTATATTATATAATTTTCTAAAAAATAAGTTAACGTATTAAAACGATTTAATATAACTATATATAAGCTACGCGAATTTACCTTTATATATAATTTAATATAGCCGAGTTTATTAAAATAAGTAAAACCTTAAATAAAGGTAGTGACGATAGTAAATCTAGTAAGAATAAAGATAGGAAACTACCGCTAATACTACTAGATACCGATAAATAAACACCTTAAGATAAACTCTTTAACTAGAATTATACGATTTATAATAGGCTAAGATAGCTCTTAGGCGATAAAGTATTAATAGGAAGCTACTTATAAACGTAGGTATTAGACTTAAAGGTTAAGAAAGGCGATAAGACTAAGATTAAGGTAGTATTTAAAGAAGATAAGGTAAATATAGTAACGGTAAATAACCTAGATAACCTATTAAATACTTAAACTCTATAAAAAAATAAAGAAGCCGAGAATAATATTAAAGAAATAGACGAAGCTAAAGATATATAAAATAATACTAA
This sequence comes from Knufia fluminis, assembly GCA_022813615.2. Lineage (NCBI taxonomy): Eukaryota > Fungi > Ascomycota > Eurotiomycetes > Chaetothyriales > Trichomeriaceae > Knufia > Knufia fluminis. The sequence continues at coordinate 24,199 of JAKLMC020000068.1, forward strand.
CGCACCTACTCTAATTAACTAAGAAGAGAAAAGCGCTAAGTAAAAGACTAAGAGAGAGAAGAAAGCTAAAGAGAAAGCTAAGTAAGAGAAAGCCGAAGAAAAGGCTAAGTAGAAGGAAGCTAAAGTAAAGGCTAAGGTATAAGTTAAAGAAAAGAAGAAAGCCGATCTAAATACGTAGGCTAAGAAAAAGGCTAAAGAGCTAGAAAAAGTAAAGAAAGTAACTAAAGCTAAGGCTAATACCGAGTAGAAAGCCGCTACGGTAAATAAAGCTTATAATAGTAAGAAAGAAGATAGTAGTATAGTTAATAGTAAAGAGGGTAATAATAGAGAAGTAAGAGATAGTAAGATAAAGGCCAATAATAACCCCTTTAAGCCTACTATTAATAAAACTACTCTATAATCTACTATTATATAAGAAGAGAATAAAGAGAAAAATATAACTCTATAAGTAGTATTAGAATCGTTAGGCTCTAAAATAGTATATAAAGATATACTATAGAAACCTCTATAAAAGACTACTTAGCTAGGTATCTTAAAGCGAAAGTTTATAATATTTACTAAATTAGTATCGCCGGAGCCGATAGAGATAAATAAGCTAATAATAATTAAGCTATTAAATAATAAGGCGGTTAATAATATTAAGAATATTAAGCCTAAAGACGTTAAATTAAATAATAAGAAACTTAATAATAATAGTAATAAAGATTAAAAGTCGATACTATTAAGATATATTAACTTTAAAAAAGCGAGCCTACCTATAGCTACTAGTAATTAAAAAAAAAGCGTAGCCTCTTTAAGGAAAGCTAAAACTATACTTATAGTATTTACTTATAAGCTAAAGGAGTTAGCTAGCTATCTTAAGTTATATAAATCTTAAGAATAAGGTAACCTAAGATTAATCGTTTAGAAAGACACTTTTTATATTTATTTACTACTAAGACGATACTATATTATATATATACTAACTCTAGGTATTAAACTACCTTAAAATACCTAAGAATTAATAGTATTACGTAAGTAATACTAGAAACCTATAGTTTCTAAATACGTTAGGTATCTATACTATAACTATTAAATAAAGTTAAGTTAATATTAAATATACCTAGTGTAATATTCTATCTTAAGAAGTATAGTAACCCGGTTTTTATTCGTTTTTTTACGAACCTAATCCTGCGAAGCAGGAATCTAAAGGCAAATCATGTCAAGAAAGCCGCACTTCTGATTGGTCGGTGCATATGATTGGT
>JAKLMC020000069.1:0-25169 GCA_022813615.2 Knufia fluminis
TACTATTTAATCCTATTAAAGATATCCTTAATAATGATACGTTTAATAATTAAAAGCTTTTCGTTATTCCTATTAGTAATTATAGTCTGCTATTAGGCTCTCTTTAAGTAAACTTAATAGGGTTACCTGTACTTATAGGCTATCGCATTTAGTAAGTATAGTAGTTAAAATATTATAAGGCCGGTGTCTCTACGTAACTAGTAATAGTACGAGTAGAACCTCTATAGTTCTACTTAAGTATACTAAGTAGGATATAAGGCTAGTAAGTATTTAATATAAGGTTAAATTATATATAGGTAGGGTTCTAGTATAACTTAGGTTAACTACGAAACTATAGAACTATATAAAGAAGAGCCGTAGCTATATACTTATAACCTATAGTCCCGAATAGGAAGTCTTAGCCTAGTATACTGGTGTACCGGTATATTAGTATAGCGGGTATACTAACATACCACAGAACCAACATACCAGGAATTCCCCTTCCTAGAAGTCACGTGACACCCCTGGTGTTCTGCACGTGCTAGGCTTCCTCGGGAGACTTGCCTATATCCTGCCCGTAGCCGTCCTGCGGCCATGGTCCGTAACAGTCAACTGTGGAATCTCCTTATTGGATTACCGTAGGTGAAGAACTAGACCAGATAAGGAAAAATCCCAGTGTAATTGTCGGTATCCTCTTAGATAGGGCATCTTGTATTAGGAATGACGTCTACTGCAGCTAGAAGCGCCACGAGGACACTCAGAAAACGCCGGGCAGAGAGCCACCGGCATGCCTTCGGATATTTGGATTTACTAGCATCGGATTGTGTTAGTACCTAAATGGATTTCAACAGACATCTTCGTAGATTGGTGGATTGGATAGGCCTGGAGCACATATATCAGCCTAATAGTCGCTGACCACCTATGCTGGCGCAAACTAGGACTGAAGTCGACGTGACTAATGGAACACCGGACCAACTTAACACGTCGCCAGATAAGTCTGTGGTGGAAAGTCTTCCTTGCGGGTCCTGGGCCCAACATCCGGCCTCTTTTTGATCGCCCTGTCATCCTCCCCACTCCTTACTCTCTTTACAAACTCCTCCGGATGAAAATCCGCCCCCATCGGATTCTTATGAAACTCCTCCTTCCCCATGAACGCAACCGTCTCCTCGACCGTATCGAAGTTATCAACTTGAGTCTCGACCATGTTTCCATCAGGATCAACATAGTACATGCTCGTCGTAGGACCGTGATTCACAACCCAGACAGGCCGAATGCCCATCTTCTTCTTCTGCTCGTAGGAATCAGCGAGCTCGCTGAGCGACTTATACCCGAATGCGGCGTGGCCCAGACCGACGACTGGACTGCCGTCTGCGGGACGCGGGATGGCGTCTTCGCGTGGTGCGATGCCGATGCGATGGTGCTCTTCATCGTAGGCGATGAACGTGATGGACTTGGCGACGTGGGTGGCGAAACCACCGGTGAAATCGATGTACCATTTTACCATTTTCTGGTAGTTTTCCGGTTTCGTTCGAAGGACGAAGTGGCACAGATTCGAGGGTTTTATAGTACCTGTGGGGGCTTTGAGGCCAATGAGTGATTCGTAGGGTTCATGATCTGAGGCTTTGGTATCGACTCCGGTCATTATGGCCATGATGGCTGCTTTGCTTAGTTTCTGTATTGAAGCTTTGCGGTCAGATTTATCATGTGCTCAGATATGTTTCGTCGGATCGGTAGTGGCTGATTTGAGCTGTGTCGTTGGGACTGCTTGGTATTTGAATGCAGGAACCGATATCTTTTTCGTTGCGGTAATCCTGTCAGTCAAGCAAGGGACGTGTCATCGGTAGATGGATGTGGGACCGGGAGGGTGGTGCTGTTGTCACGTTGTCTGATCCTACTATAGCCAAAATGTCGAGATACAAAGGTCATCGCCATGTGGGTTTCCGAATAAGCCCGACATCACTGCGTGCATGTAACGTGTGGGGTACGAAGTGATTCTCAGATACCATGCAGTCTCTCCTGGAACATGTGTCGTAGACGGCACGTCTCAGATATAAAACAGAGGAGCCGAGGGAAGACTTTGGAAATGTGCGCGCGATCTCTCGTCTGGCCGAATCTGGGGTAAGTGAGAGGAGCTTTACCGGTGGCGGTCGGAAAAGGAATTGTGGGGGGCCGTAATCACACAAGCATCAGACGGTTTTAGCTCTAGCCGAAAATTCAGTGTCGTCTCACATATTTGTCTTCATAAAAGCTGTCTTGAGAGTGACCTCGGAGGTGTCGCAAGAAGCGATGACATCTTCGAGTTTGAGATTAGACCGGGGCAGCCGCGAGAAATCACGAACGTAAAGCGCTTTTGGTGTGTTGGCTGGTGAAATATAGTGAATGCCAAGGCATCTCTTCTGGCCACGCGCACGAAAGTCTTCTACGATCAGGCAGAATAGCAAACAAGGCTGATAACATTGCCTTCTCCACAAGTAATGAGATTGTACTCCATGTACTGAGCCCAACACAAATGTAAGTTCACAGAAGTGTGCTTGGGAGAAACCAAAGTGACTGTTGTACCGGAGTCCCATTGACTCTGTGTACCCTTAAATCTTCGGTCGTAGAGCTTGCTTTGTGCAAAAAGTCTCACGGAAATCAATGCCCATGTCACCCAGTATTCGCATCGCAACCGGCCTACCACCACCCCAGACACCACCACCTGGATGCATGAAGGGTCCTGCCAGATAAAGACCCTCTGCTCCAGGTACCCTGTATTGTGATAGTGCAGGAATGGGACGATTCACACCGGTCTGATCAAAGGTTTGCCCGATTCCAGTAATATCTCCTCGTTGAAAGCTAGGACTATCCTTTTCGTGGTCGAGTGGTGTAACCACATGATATGATGATATAATGTCGGGCGTCAGATTCTTCGTGTATGGCTGTAATTGCTTAAATATTTCTTGCGCATAGGTGTCTTTAAGCTCATCCCACTTCTGTGCCCCACCACGAATATCGTATTTCGTCATGCAGAAGAAATGTAGCACTGCTCGCCCAGGAGGTGCGCGACTTTCGTCAATTGCACTTGGGCATGATGCTCCAAAGTGGGCGCTACTTGGCAGGTCACCATTGTCCAAAGCGTCGTAATTCTCGAGGAGTTGTTTCATGCTTGGGGCGCAAATGGTGTTCATGACTGCAAGGTCGGCAAGGGGTCCTGCTTTCATTTGCAGAGGTTCTTTGAGCACAGCGTGCACGACGAAACCTGTGTAATCTGCGTTTGTGGTTTTCTTTCCTGCTTCCACGATTGCAGGATCCAGTGTGTCAACGAAATGGCCGAGAAGGTGAGGATGGATGCTTGCAATAACTGCTTCTTTGGCATTGAGGTCTCCGGCTCGTGTGCGAACACCGGTTACCTTACCATCCATAGTCACAATCTTCGTGACTTCGGTATCCAGTCTGATCTCACCACCATGAGCTTTGATACAGCCCAAGACCGCATTGGTGAACATCGAACCACCTCCACGAGGTAGAGATGTGCCCCATTTCTCGAGCATACCAAACAGTATGAAAGCGAACAAGGCTGTCCCTGGCTTCAGAGGATGAGCAAGCTGAGTCTCTGATACGTACCTTGTCAGCGCAAGTTGTACTATCTCGTTTTTGAACCAACCCGAGACAAGGTCATATGAGCTCTTTGGCGCTGTTTCAAGGACAATATCTGCTAGCCGAAACTCTGCGATCTGTGCTGTGAACTCACGAGGTGGCTCGTACATGAAAGGCACCAGCTGTTCCGTCACCTCGACTGCAAGATCCATAAATTTGTCATATGAAGCGGCGTCTTCAGGAGAGAATTTTGCAATCTCTGCCATTGTTCTACGTCTATCCTGGTAGAAGGGCAGACAGGCGTCCTCCAGTACGACTGCATAGGGTATCTCAAGTGGTATGTATTCCAGTCCATACTTGGACTGTAAGCCGAGCTCATCATCAGTGATGAGAGGATTGCCCAGAATGTGAAAGTGTAGTGCCGCATGTCTTTCGCTCCAATAGCCAGGTTCTGACATCTCCATGCTGACCACTCCACCACCGGCATAGCTTTGTCGTTCCAGGACCAAGACCTTCTTGCTAGCAGCGGCAACGTATGCTGCAGCTACCAGGGAGTTGTGACCGGCGCCCACGACGATAACATCCCAGTCTTCGTTGCTGGTGGTGATGGGCCCTCCAATCTTTGAGAAGTCCGACAACATGGTTGATGTCAGCTCGACAGCTGTGCAGACGGTGCAGATCGGTCGATGTGACCTGTATTGCTGCTCAATCCAGGAATGGGATCGTTATATAAAAGTGCTGTCTCGGACATTCAAGGCTTTTTGCGGTGGAGCGCGGACGTATCTGATGGCGGAACGTCTACGCCACAATACCTGGAGTATCGCTTTATTCTCTCGGTCTGTGCTGAAGCTCGGCCTCAGGGTTCGAACTAGGAAGAGGCCAGCTTGATCCAGCTGCCGAGAGCACTCTACATGGCCTGGGCACATTCGTCGGAGTATGTGGGGTGACGTTGCCACCACTGTGAGGGGCAAATGCCGTAGTCCCAAATGCTACAAAACCCCTGCAGAAGCGATGTGTGATAAGAAGCATGGAATCAGAGTCAAAATTAGAGTAGCCGAGATTTTGGCTGGGACAGTGCGGATGATGCCTACTATGCAACACACCGGGTTCGCGTAAGATGTGGTGTCGTCTTCGCCGTGGCGACCGTCGATGCTCTGTATCAATCGTCATCATCACATCCGCCCCGAGAACATCTTACTACAGGAAGTAATAGCAGCAAGATATCTATTCAACGGCGATGAGCCTGCGTCATAATTGAAGTACACGTTCTGATTGGTTATCTGCAGGCCACTTCAGGTAGGCTTCTGGAAGTGAACCTTGAGAGGCTGCCACTTCTCCTCTGTGTATGATGGTCGCACCTTGCCACTGTGTGTCAATGCCCATTCTGTGACCCCTAGCATCAAAGACGACTCAAACATGAACGCCTTAACGCTTGTACCCTCTTTCTTTGGAACAAGCTCTTCCTTCGACGCGACTTCATGTGATCTTGACTCTGGTCCGTGCCCGGACATGGTATTGTGGAGTGTCGCACCAGCAGGCTGTAAGCCCTTGCTCTTGCTCAGGTCGAACTCTGCCTCAATCATGCCCGAAAACTCAGACATGGTGTTGCGATGGTACCATGGGGGACGAAACGTATCCTCCTGTACAGACCACCGTGGCGCGAAAAAGACAAAATCAGCAATCGAAACTCCAGCAGTATCAGATGGCGCTGTGAGTACTGTGTAGATGCTTGGGTCTAGATGGTCGAAGCTGACACTTCCAACAGTGTTGAACCGACTTAAATCGTACTTGTACGGGTAGTATGTTCCGTGCCAAGCCACTACGTCGAATGGACTATGGCTTTGTCGAAGCTGAAACAGATCGCCGTCAAATCGTGCCACTACATGCCACTCGGAATGATGGTCTTCTTCGTAAGCTGCTACGGGCACCTGAAAGTCACGAGCATTTGCCAGTCCAGAGGATCCAATGAAGCCAAGCTCTGGCAGCTTGAAATGTCCTTGGTAAAGCTCAAGAGCGAAAGCTCGAACAGGACCAGTTGGTAGTGTCACTCGAAACCGAATACCACGAGGTATTACCACGATTTCATTTGGTCGGACGGTGAGCTTTCCAAGTTCAGTCTGAATATCCAGAACTCCATGTTGTGGCACAATCAGCAAATCTCCATCGGCAGAGTAGTATGCCTGCTTGGCCGGCATGTCTACTCCCGCAGTAATAACGTAAATACCAAGGCCAGTCTTCATGGTAGGGTCCCCTGCGCCAGCGACCAGTCGCATGCCACTGACCCAGTCCTCCTTTTCCTCTATGTCGAAGGGATCAAACAATAGCTGATCAGGAGTGAAACGAAGCTTCTTTTCGTTCGGTAGGCCATTGACTGTATCCCCGTTCGTATCAGTTGGTGAAGCGCGTGGCTTATAGGCCTCAAAGTTTGCATGTGCAGCCGATGGTAGAATGCGATAGAGCCATGTCTGCTGGTTATCGGCTCGGGGAACTGTGAAGGCGGTGCCAGAGAGTTTTTCTGTGTAAAGTCCGTACGCAGGCTTCTGAGGGGAGTTTCGAGCGATTGGCAAGGCGCCTGTGATACTTTCGGTCCTACACCAGTCAGGTCAGTATCTTAAGTGTTCGATCAAGGTCGTCCAAGCATCATACTCATGATAATCTCCAAAGCCATTTAGATATTGGTAAGCATCATCGTACGTGAATGCAGTCAGAGGCATCTTGCTCAGTACACGATCGGAAGACAACTTGCTTGCAGTCGATGTAGAACAGGTCGAGGGTGGATGTCAAAGTAGTTCATGTAGCACAGCACCAGTGTCTCACAACTTTATTTACTGTTACCAGGACGTGTCCGTGAAGCTCTTCGACGCGCATATATGAGCTGCGAAAGCTGAGCATTGTCCAGAGCAACCGCCACGTAAAACCACAATCTAGCCGGATATCAGGAGAGTATATCAGGGCTGCATCAAAGTCCTGAGCTTCACGAAACGAGCTTCATGAGCCGGGAGTCGTGGCATGTGGTTCTATGTTCCTCCGGATGTTACTACGGCATCAGCATTCGATCTGGTCAGGCTCTGGAGACTGCGCCCGTGTGGGGGAGGAGGTCCACCTCTCCAGTTTAGTGGTGGAAGGTCCAAGCGTTCGGACAGGATGCGGCTCGAACTAAGGCTCCATAGCCTTAGTGCTTTGCATGATGCACGATGTGGATAGAATAATGGGCAGACGCGAATTTTCACAAACATATTCGTGGTAGTCCTTGAAACTGGACGTGCCTAAATCGTGGAGTCTTCAGGTTAGCTCACATCGATTCATCGTGAATGTCTAAGGCATCACACAGTACAAGTTTCGTGTCATTATTCTCATTTTACCTACACATTCACGGAGCGCGAACACGTATACCCAGAGTCCCTAGTCAAAGTCCAGGCTATCCGAGCAACCATTTCGTATCCTCTATCAACCTCTGCCGGTATTGACCAGCAGTTTTGAGCTGTGGATAATTCCAAAATGCATGCGGCCATCCTGGGTAGACCTGCAACCTTGTCCGAACTCCGAGTCCCCTGAGTTTCTCTTCGAACAACAGGGTACCATCGCGTATTGGGTCTGCACCACAAACATGAAAGGCAGAACGTGGAAATTGTGTAAGCACTGAATCGGGCTGTAGCATTGTCGACATGTAGGGTGATTCTGGATCTTCGTCCAGGAAGCCGCGGAGGTATATCAGGGATTTCATGGGCAGTATTGGGGCGTGTTCGTTCTGCTCGTACGAGGTGTAGCCGTTTTTCACAAGACCGCGGGGAAATTTCGAAGGTTGTACTGTCGAAGGTATGGACACGTTGAGACCGGTTAATCTGTTCTTGCCCTGTGAACCATGAAAGGTAAGCTGCGTGTACCACGAAGGTCGGAGCAAGAGTGGTGTATACATTGGTGACGCCAGATTCTCGTCAAGCTGAAGCCCGAGACTCGTGCATCCCAGTCACGGACCAATGCGTATTGAGAGGACAAGCCACTTACTGTTTCAATCTCGCGCACTGCAGCTGCCAGTGCCATGGTGCCGCCAGCACTTATTCCACCAAGAATGACATTATTCGGATCATAGCCAAGCTCACCAGCACGATCCGTCTGAAAAACCCAGTCAACGGCATCGAATACGTCGTTGAATTGCGTCGGGAACTTCCATTCAGGTGTGTGTCGATAATCAATATTCATAACGACACATGGTACATTGACACATAGCAGTCGACAATGCATATCTTCAGTCTCAATACTGCCGAAGAGGAACCCACCGCCATGGAGGTATATGTATAATGGGGTCAGCTCGGTTGACGTTGCTCTATTGTCTGGAGAATACAATCGGCAGGAGAGTGAATGACCATCTCTGGTTGGTATCGAAATATTCTTGGTCGAAAGCCCATCTAGATGTATATTAGAGATACTAGATCTCATCACCGTAAGCTGTTTTTCGACCACCACAACGTACCAACGGGTCCCAGAACATCCTTAAAGAGTTTTGCTCGTTGGTCGTTGAAGACCTTCTTTGCTGCTGTCAGATCCTTAGGTAGCACCGGAGGTTTCAGTGTTTCGCTGAACTCGACCCACTCAGGGTCAAGGCCGGGATTGTAATGAGTGTAATCCGCCATGACGTTGCTCTATAGTCGATACTTTGGTAGACGTTGAACGAGCAGCAGTCGTGCCTCTTGTGACACGGTAGGACTGTCTGCTCGATAAGTATCACCGTACATCGGTTGCCTTCGGTTTGACTGGATCTTCCATTTATGGAGTCGGCTTTGTGTGTATTTTTGACCGACATGTATCGGTAGCTCCTTTAGAGCATCGTATGGCATGCTTCTATGATTCTGACACGTAGCCTTCTTTGTCTTCGGCCAGACACGTCTTGTGGAGATTGTTATATTGAGAAGTCGGCGTGTGGGGGATGCTCGTTCGACAGGACCGGAACCCGGCGATATTTCATTTGTGGTGGGGGCAAAGTGCGACTCGATCATTACATCTATCGTCATCCTGGTTCTTCACACTCACCAGGCTATTCACCACTTACCAACAATATCCACACAGTACTATATGATAGTGGTAACAACAACATAGTCGAGGAGCTAATTACCTGGATACGTAAGCACCAGAGACTTCAGGAAGCCATAGTATTAAGATGCATGAGCGGCATTGTAGGTCATCAGAACTTGACTGCTCTAGAAAACTTCTTAATTCGAAAATTGACTTATCCAGTATATGGTATCTTTGATGCTCGAGCGGTACGCTTTTTCAGCTAACTCGTCTTGGGGATCTGACCGAGAAGCAAAACCGTGCTGCGTTCCACCATAAATTGCGAACTTGTAATACACCTCCGTGTCTTTCATGGCTTCTGGTAGTGTTTTGGTTGCAGCGGGAGCAAACATGTCGTTCTCTAGATTTTGCATGGTGAATACTTTGACAACTATGGTCGATGAAACCCTTTCGAAGAAGAGGACGTAGACTTACCAGCGAGGCCGACGAAGAGAGGCACCCCAAAACTCTTCACATCCTTTAATTCGTAGGGAGCCTGCAGGGTCCCACGTTAACATGGTCACCAACGGCAATGCATACCTGAATGCATACCGGATGCATAATCACAATAGACGTAATAAGTTGTACATTACTCGCTAGCTCAAAAGCTTGTCGTCCACCGAAGCAATGACCCAAAATGTGTAGTTTCGTTGCTGGCTGCAAACTGGCCTTCATTTCTACGATGAAGGGTACAACCAGCTCATGTACTCGGACTGGATCCACGTCTTGTGACCACCTGGTTACGTCTACGCCACGGATAGCGTTCTTCTCCTATGACGAATAAGCAAGTCACACTGCATCAGGTTACGGGGAGCATTGCGCCTACCTCTTCGGTGAATTGATCAGAACTGTCAAGATCTGTGCCTGGCACATAGTCCATAAGTGCTTCTGGGAGTGCCTTACCTATTCAAATCAATACGTGATTCTCAAAGACTCGTAGCCTGACAATGTCGTACCCTGGTAATAGTCGAGAATTGTAACGTTGTAGCCTGCGCTCCTTCATCAGCAGGGGCTACCTTGCCCGTTTAGTACTTGTTCATACCATGTGTACTTAGGTGGTCTGCCAAAATCATATTGTGCTTGGCCAGTCCGAACGCATCCGGCAGCAGAAGAATCTCTCCCTTGCTGTCGCCAAAACTGGTTTTCACCTGATAAACATCGAAGTTGTGCAGCCTCTTGACTGAACCGGCAGACTGATGACTCTCTAGCATTCACTATCAGGCCCACGGCCAGGCGTAAAGCAGTACATTCTTAACATACTGTCACCGGGAGTACCGGAGAAGCAATCACAGTTGCCCATTTGTTCTCTTTCTAAGTCGTATATTGGTGTAGGAGCGTGCCTGATCTAATTACAGAGAGGTACGCAGCGATGCCGCAATGCTTAATATGTCGAGCTCAAGGATTTTGCTGCCTTGGAGGTGCTCTGATATGCCTGTTCCGGAGCACGTCTTGCCAGATTATTGGCTTGGGATGGTTGTCAAAGTTCGTTGATCGAGTCAACTATGATGAACGTCCAGGCTTGGTTTTGCTGTAAATGGTCTTTCCGTTGCTCGGAAAGCGTATCAGACTCTTGAGGCAAAATATTCAGCATAGCTTAGTGTCCTGTGAGTGCGTGGCTCCACCCCCACAACGCCCGCAATTAGTGCATCCGAGTGTGGCTGCTTCCCCATCTGCTGCGGTATGGTCCAGGCGCTTCGAGATCGCTGTCTCCCGCATCTGCTGCCCCAAAGTATCATCCGAGGATGATAGGACGATCAGATGATCCGGGACTAGTAGCATACATGGTATCGAGACACCGCCATAACGCTCAACCAGATCATGATACGACCTAGAAGTCCCGGCGAACCTCTGAATATCGTTTGCTAGCAACAGTTTTAGGGGACGTTTCTGAAGCATACACACTCGGAGGACAATATCCATACACGGAGATTCTGGTGCGAAATGCACGACATGAATGGAGGTATGGAGATCCTCGCCAAAGTCGACGCTGCAAACACTCAAACAGAGGAGATAACGAATCACTGCAGGGAAGCTCCCGTGGTCATCGTCGGTGCTGGACCTGTTGGACTGCTATTAGCTCTCCTACTCGCTCGCAAGAACGTTCATTCGATAGTCATCGAAAAAGGTGATGGTGTCGACACTTCTCCGCGCGGTCTGCTCCACTACCCTCCAGTGCTTGAGGTATTCAAAACTGCCGGCATATATGACACCGTGGTTGAGCATGGTTTCTGCATGGCAGGCAACTCGTGGCGCAAACCTCTTGCTGATGACGGTAATGGTAACAACCTGTTGGGTGAAAGGATTGCAAAACTGCAGACTTGCGAGCTGAGAACAAATGGGACATATCCGGAAGGTCAGTTCTGCGTCGGTTTGTACAGAGCAAATTGGTGGCCTTGTTACTCGAGGAGGTCAATCGTACAAAGTTGGCTCAAGTATTGTTTGACACCACTCTTGTGGACATCGATCAGGACGCAGCTGGTGTGAATGTGACAATTGAGTCCGCTGGAAAACCGGAGGTGTTGAGGACGCAATACTTGGCAGGTTGTGATGGAGGAAAGTCTACTGTTCGAAAACTGCTCGGCATACAGTTCAGTGGTTTTTCATGGCCAGAAAGGCTGATTGCTACGGACGTACGGCGCGTCGTGTCCTCTGTCGATCCGAATCCTGCATATTTTGTGGTTGATCCAGTTCATTGGGGCGTCGTCGTACCGCTCGAAAAGATCACACCTGGTGAGCCTGGATTATGGAGATACGCAATGGCTGTGGCAGACCCCAGCATAACGGATGCAGCAGCCGAAGATGATGACTACGTGGAGCAGCTGCTCCTAAAGTATATCGATGGCCCTCGACCTAGTACACATACTACCGTTAGAAAACGAGTATATCGCATCCACCAACTTTTGGCAAGTACCATGCATCGAGGCAGAGTTGTACTTGCTGGCGACGCAGCACATCTCAACAACCCGATTGCAGGTCTTGGACTGTGCACCGGCTTACTCGACGTTGATATTCTCGCCCAAGCACTTCATGCGATTCTGAATGAGCAGTATCATGATCCGCAGGACCTTCTCGCAGAGTACTCTGCCGTTCGACGATACGTCTTTCAGACCTTCGTGAATCCACAAAGCGCTGCAAACAAGCTGAGATTGCACGAAAACGAGCCAGATCGTGCAGCAGAGGAGGACTGGTACTTCCGAGCTCTGCGTCGAGCAGACCCTACGGAGATGATGAAGATTCATGGACCATTGTTCGTGAACTGGAAAACAGACCTTCAACGATTAATGAAGACTCAACCTACTCCTGGCCATGAAGTACTTTTGACCAGTATTGAGGAGACCGCGGATACTGTGTCGAGTGGCGCGGCAGTGAGGAGTGTTGGAATTTTAGCACAGTAGCATGTTTAGATTCTACCAGAGTTGTCGTCAAAACGTACAATACGACGTCGAAACAAGTAGATTCCAATGAATGTAGTCTATTGGATATGTTTTTGGGATTGATGTGAGCACGATCGTGACCTGGCAAGATGATTGCCTCGAAGTGTGTAATAGTACGTCTCTGGCACGAATTGCTGACCTTAGGCACTGCCGTACCCTACAGGTGTGATCACGACTTCTCCGGGTGCAAAACCTGGGCGTGTTGTTCTACTCTGAGCTCTGTTAATGTACATCAAGCAAGTGGCCACAAGTAGGGTAGTGACTACGCCACCTTTTAGACCCAACAAGCCAAGCCACGATAATGCATGGACAGATGAGAAGGGAGGATATCACCAATCTATACATGATGTCGTCGCTAGCATGATTTTACTGGATTCCATTCTGGTCATCAGCATATAACCGATAAATGGCCGTGAAATCATAGCCACCATACTTAGGTAGAGCTCTTCGATAAACGTCCATGGTCGGTGCCCCAAGCACAATGTTGGACTTGTATGTTTGAGCCATCTGTACACCTAAAGATACATCCTTGGCCATGAGACTGGCTCTGAATCCAGGCTTATACCCGTTGGACGATGCAGCTGTCGGCACCAGCCCTGGCACAGGGTTGGCATGCTCAACCATAGGATTTCTGGCGGCGCCAGCACACAAGACTCGATACAACATCTTTGGGTCAAGTCCAGCACGTATACCGAGGTCCATCGTTTCGCAAGTAGCAACACTCATGACACCAGCAAGGTAGTTGTGACTGATTTTGGCAACTAGTCCCAGAGAAGGACCACCACATGGTAGGACCTTGTCCTTGTTACCCATAAGTCTCACAAGGTCAGAGACAACCTTGTATTTGCCGTGTGACTCAGATATGCCTAGGAAGAATGCAAGTGTACCATCGATGGCGCCTTGGGCTTGTCCACTGACTGGTGCATCACAGAACAATGCAGAAGAGTCGATCTTGGCAACGTGGTCTGCTACTGCCAGGCTGGTTTCCACGTCTATGGTCGAGGAATCGATGAGAATCTTATTCTTGAGATCAACCGAGTCAAGCTGTGTCTCCGAGCTCATGTAAACTGAACTTACATGCTTCCCTTCTGGCAGCATTGTCACGATAAGGTTCTGCGAAATAATATTAGTCTTCAGAAGGCGTGTTCGGGTGCAAGCACTGTAAGATCTGCTCACCGAATGGCTGAAGACTTCTCGAGCATTGTTTGCTTTCACGATCTTGTTCGGGAATTCCTGACTCAGCTCGTCCATTGCTGCGGTACTTAGGTCATACACCGCGACCTTCGTCCCGTCGGGCAGCTTTCTGGCCAGATTCTTGGCCATCGGCAGACCCATAACCCCAAGACCGATGAAGCCTACGTTGCGGTACTCGTTGAAACTCATCTTCCGATATAACGTGTCAAGTATGAATCGTTGAATTGGAAACGAACCAGAGACGAAGGAGGAGAGCTGTGTTAACGACGCTTCAACGTCACAATAGAATGCCACAACGGCGAGATCACTACCATCGAGCGTAGACAGTATAACTTATGCGCAGGTGACAAGCCGAAGACGGATCTGTAATCGAGTTGCCATCAGGCTTCCGGACCGGAGTTGTCATCAAACCAGTGTCCGGACTTGGGACAACGTAGATGCCGAGCATCTTTGCTCCGGCCATGTGGGGGTGGAATGGTACGGGTACAGTTGCCGGTGGAGCCCAGAGAGGACTCCTCGGCTTCTCGTTGTCCGTTTGATGGTACCGCTGCACCACTACAGTAACCGCCACTATTCCCAGTTCTGGGGAAGCATGAGGGGTAGGGTATCGAGGGGCCGTGGTGCAGCTGCTTAGTTGTCAGCTGCCTGTTGCAGATTCCCCTCCTCAGCCAACCACAGACTGTGAGTTCAACTAGTGTACTTACTGTTCTATATCTATACCACCTCATAATTGCGACTACAGATTGAAGGTAGCTCAATCTTTCACACCGAACCTGATACCTGTCACCGATCTGTTCAGGCACATTTGTTCCATAATCATAATGTCCGACTCGACCCAAAGCAGGAAGGAGTTGGGAGTGCAAAAAGTGAAGGAGTTCTTTGGAGACAAGCATGCGTCCGAACTCCGTGATCCGGCGGTGAGTATTGCACTAGGTTGTCGTCCTCTCTAGCGAGCCTGAACTGTGGAATTGAGCTGTATTCTGATACTTGAGGCTAGGGGTCAGACATTTTCAAGTCGACGGCACAAGAATTCATTATGGAAGTTTGTTTCACTGGTTATGCCAGACCAGGGCTCGCTTTCCGCGAACGATCGTTGATGAATTTGGCTATGCTGATTGCACTAAATCGCCACGAAGAGCTGAAAATTCATCTCCGAGCTGCATTTCACAATGGTTTGACTGAAGAACAGGTATGCGAAGCTTGTAGACACGCCATGGTGTACTGCGGTGTCCCAGCCGGCAGAGATGCGCTGATGACCGCCAGCGCTGTTGCTACACAGCTGAAGGAATCCGGTGACTGGAATCAGTAATCGGACATACGTCCAGCAGCGAGAGTTCACCAGCTGAGTGAGGTGAACAGCAGTGTGGTGCTTGGAGCGTGGAACACACATACTGCACGATTCTGCCACAATGGGCTGACACACCGAGCTGAGAAGGCCCGTTTTGGTCGTGTGAGACTCGTTTCCGACAAAGCAGATGACTACTTAGAATTGGCGTTGCGAAAAGTGCCATCTGGACCTAGAAGATTGCTGTTTAGACCGTGGTGGAGTCGTACATACTGTGGCGCGGTACGGGAATTGTATATACATCGCCATGGAACGGTTTCCGTTGGTTTCTGTTCTGCTCTTCTGCTTCGCTCTAGCGGCAGTGTCCCTTTCGTTCTTGAGTGATTGGCCTGCGCGTACTTGACGTTTCTGCGAATGACCCTCGGGACTGCATGGCGCTTTTCCGAACAGAATATTGCCATGGTGTGCCGAAAGATCTCATACGAGGGCAGGCCCAAGAACAGGTACGGCTACGAATCGCTACTGTGACACTAAATATCGGCCAGTGCCAAGGGCTTGTCACTCCATCGACACGGTCAACAGGTTAGGGAGTATCCAAGCACGGTCAACTAAAATATCGACGTTGTAGTAACAATCTGGTTTTAGCGTTCTAGGGAAGTAGTGATCATTCGTTGTTGGTAGTACAGCCTTCCGAGGAGTTCTGAATATGCTGCGCAATGCATTCTCGCGACATCTTGCCAGCTGCATACCCAAGTTCCAGCATTAAGCGTCCGAGATTTGCTACTAACGGTAGACAATCCCTTGTATCAGGAGCGCCGTTCTTGGTGAGAATGAAATCCACCACACTCGTCATCACCGCCCGTCCATCACGAATAGGAATGTATTTTGCGGCCTGGCTGTCCATGGAGTGGTTGTGTAGAGTAATGACCGGCGTCCCTTGTCCAACCGCCAGGAACTGCTGAACATCGTTATCTCCATCCAAGCAAATCAATTTGCCAGGAGTCTCGTGGGCGAATAAAGCTGTGTTAGGCACTGCCAAGTTTTCGATCGATAGTGTTGCTGAATAGGCCCAAAGGACCAAGCCGGAATGGTACACCGCAATCATTGAGGATGCCGGTAGAGAGCCACGACATGTCCTCGCGGTACGAAGCAATTGAGCAGCATGCCAAACTGCTTGGCGGGACTCCCGACGTCTTATCCAGGCGGTAAGCATAGGTACAACTCGTCGAGCTTCGAGCTCACCAACCTTGCCTCCGAGAAGTTGAACGTCTTCAAGCGATACATGCAGAGACATAAGCATTCTTTCATGGAGCATAAGGGTGGCAGGCTCCAGACCGCCGCACCAGTCTGAGAAGACGACCTTGAAAGCATCCTGCGTATCTTTGGCTTCCTGGTACAGAGATCTGACGATCAAATTATTGTAGCTTTCCCCGTCGCTTCTTAACTGAGCAAGTTGCCGGAAACTAAAGATTGATGGCCAGAGCCCGGATAAGATAACCAGAGATGTCAATTGAGGATCGACCGCATCTCTCGGTGGTAGAACGTGGCCGAGTTCTTGGATACAATTGCGTACGGATGGCAAAGAGCTAAACCTTGACGGTGTTGACTTAGCTAGATAGAGGCTCCTCCATGACTCGGCCGTCTCAGCTTCCCACAGATCTCTTGGGGCTGGAAGAGCAAGTCTCATGTCGGTGGGTGATAATAAAGGTGGTATGAGGAGGGACATAGAACATTGCACATCCGTCGTCAATACGTGTATGCCCAACCTGTTGCGTGTTAGTCTACCATGACTACTTCGTGACCTGACCTAAACATACCTTTTGAGGGACTCGCACCTCACCCAAGTCCGCCATTTCTCTTCAGTCTCATTTGCAGAATCAGTCGATTTAGGTTCGACACATGTAGTGTTGTAAGCACTGAAGACCCGGGCCCGTCTCAACATCTAACGACATCAAGGTTAGCCAGCAAACTGAGTACTATATGAAGCATCTACCGTGACAAGCGAGTTCCTGAGTCCCTCTGCTATTTCCATGCTCCTTCGATCGCCACTCCAAAGACCGCAGTTGGTCGACAAGGCAAGAGATTGCATGGGAGCAAGTAGTCGAATATTCCTGTTATCATTGCTGTGCTGAATCATTGTCAGCATCGTGTCTAGAATTATGATGGAACATGCAACACACCAATCTTGCGTTAAGCTCTCGATGAGCTTCGTGCAATAGGCAGCCAAAATCATGCACAGACATAAGCGTAGAGGACAAGGCTGCGGAAGCAATCATCCCCATGGATAATTCCGGTGTTTGCTGTTCGGGATCGAATGTTGGTATGTGAATAAAGGTATCGATTTCTGTTGCATGATCGACCAGAAAACGATTCACTAACTTTGTCAAAAGTTCTGGAGAAGGAAAGTAAGAAAGAAGTGATGCAGTCGAGTCGATCGATGGATGATCAGACAGAGACAGTAGGAGAGACACCATTTTGTTGCGGACGGCCGAATTGATGGTCACAACTTGAACATCATCAGCTCTAGCGTCATGTTGTGCCCAAGCTATATCAAGACTGTAAGTGGAGCAAGATAGTTGAGCCACTTTGGTCTTCCATTGGTCTTTTTGACACGGGTCAAATGACCACATCGAGTCTCGAAAGGCCTGAGCTCCCAGTACGAGACCATTCTGCGGTTGTGTCGAGGTGATTCTCGGTGATTGCATGTGCGCTGGTGCATTCCTGTCGTGGACTCGCTCCACCTCAATGGCATTGATCTGCTTGCTCGCCTGGTGAGTAGAACCCAACCAAGGCTGTAATTCCAGGTAATGGAAAGATGCGCCCGTGAAGTCCAACACATCTGCTGGCGAAGAACGCTGTATACTGTTCGACAGATCGGCCGTCTCATTTCGCGTATCTGTACTCAGCATGACCGACATGAGGAAATCGGTGATGTACGAACTTTCGTGTTCTGGGCTGAGCTCCTCGGCTGGCGAATCAACAAGGTTTGCTGAAGTCCGAGTCAGTATTGAGTAGGTAGATGCAGGAGAAATTGTAACTCACAATCATCCAAGGACATCTGTATGGAAAATCCTATTGGGGGATCACCGAGCGAGCTGACTTGCTTCTCGCGCTGTAGCGATGAATCAATAGTTGGATGGTCGCCAACGGTCGAAGAACCTGAAATAGCGATTGATCGGCTGAGCTGCTCTCCAGGTGAAAGAGTATCATCGCCGGGAAATTGCTTTGCAGATTGAGAGCGGTCATATTCGATGCCATTCGCGGCCTCTGGTTCATCAGACCGTACACTGCGGATGGTGGAATCGCAACGAGGCTGCTTGTGCATTGTTTTTGGACGTGGCCGACATGATACGTTCTTGGTCAAGCATCGACGACATGGATTTCCACCTTGACATCGAACTTTAGCCTCTGCACAAGCCACACACGCTCGAGATGCTCTTTGTGTTGGTTCTCCCAGACCTTGACGCTTGTTAGTGGCTTCGCCTTCGACGTGATTGACGTAGTGGCGCTGAAGCACATCTCTAATCACGCATTAGTCTGTATTACTCGTCGGGAGGCGTGAGCTGTCATTGACTCACGTCCGTGCGAAGGACTTCCGGCATATTGAACATGCGAACGGTTTTTCTCGCGTATCTGACGCGATCTGTAAGCGTCTATACAAGGAGTAACCAGCCAACATACATACGTGATCGCAGATGTCTGATGAGGTGCTCCATTCGGGAATAGCTTCGGTTACAGAGATTGCAGACGGCGGTGGTCCTGTTTGTGTCACTCTTATCGCCAGTACTGTGCTGCACTCGATCACTGTCATCAGGAGATTCGGACTGCATCCTTCACGTGCGGACCTTCGTTCACCAAATTGCACAAACGATAAAGCGTGAAGGTTTAGCAGGTTGTCTCCCATCGGGATAAGTAATTGAGCTCTATGTTCAGCAGTGGCTCATCGCGACTGCAGACTTGCTTGGAGCAAATTGCGGGGAACTGAGTGCTTACCCGATCTTCGATCCGGTGGCAGTCTTTCTGACCTTTATAACTGATGCCTAGGTATATATCCAGGCAAGATGGAAAGACTGGAAAGTCTGGCGCCAGCTACAGCTCGCTGAGGACATGCGACTTATCTCGACTTTCATCAAGACCATGTGGGAAAACTTGTGATTGATGATTGAGACTTCTACTGCTGGAAAATGTGGTTTGGTAGTGATAAAATTCAGCGTGCCCACGTTACTTGTAATGGCGTCCGTCTTCAGATTTTAGCGCCCTTCGTAGGCCAAGCGAGCGACTACCGTGACTCAAATTTTCCCTACTTTCAGGACATGGCAAATCGACACACCAAACATGCGACGCCCTCGAGTCGAACGTAGATATCATCGCAGAGCCTTGCAGACACTGATCACTACTGACAAACATGTAGGAATTGCGGTCCGAGTGCAGGATCGAGGCATGGCGAGCGATCCAACAGGTCTTACCCCCGCAGTGCATTACTTCTGCTTAGACATGGCAAGGCCTCGTGTTAGTGAGGGCGAACTAATTTTTGTGATTGAGCTGGAGACACTCCTTGACCCGCCACGAGCAGCAACGACAGCTTTGAGTCCAAATTGTCTAATCACCGTCAGGACACTGTCTAAGTTAGTGAAAGATGCGAAGGGAACCTTTTTCAGTACAGCCATTAGACGGGGAAATTTCGCAGTAAAGCTTCCGCATACAGCTCCCGTCTCGATGAGCTTCATGCTTTGGTCCTTCTGCAAATGGTCCCGACATCTTGCCTAGCGGACCGAGGCATGTCTTGCAGAGCGTCTACAGTCCCTGTTGACAGATGCACGGCATATCGAAGGAGGTCCCTTGCTTGACAGAGCTAAACCAGTGGTCTTAGGGAAAGGAGCAGCATGAGTGAGGTTTTCGAGGGCAGCTACTTTCATTGTGTCTTCGCCATGAAAACCGTGAAAGTTCCTCAGCGCAGATGATGGTTGGAAGTGAACTGAGCAGTGAAGTACTTGTCATAGCTTTAACGACACAGCGCTGTTCCTGCTTGTGCCAAGATTACATATACGTTGAGACAGCAGTATGACACGACCAGATAGCCTTGCTTGACATGCAACTGCCTTTCTGTATGCCGAACCAAAGACAAATACTGAACTGCTGCCTTGCCTACTTAGTTTCAGCGCGCCACTGAATGCTGCTGAAAAGATACCGGCTCCCAAGCTATCACCCCACATTGCCATCTCGCGCTGGTCTCGACTAGCGGCCCACACTCGTGGGTCAGCCCCGGAGTCCATCCCCCACAAGATTTGCCATTTGCCGACGCTTGCAACAGAAAGCGCATGCTCCATGAGGCGTATCCCAGCCCTCCAGGCAGTGTGTTTGCGACCATGAAAAGCTATGTCCTCAAGCCCAAGCCTGGGGCTGGGCCTTGTGTTGTTGGCCAGGACTAGGGTCTCGAACACTCTACTCAATGTACTTGAAGTGACAACCACCCTCTCCGTCCTCGGCACTCTCGCTCTTGCCTGTTGATCACACAAGATTTGCCCTTCTCTGCGCAGCATGAGCTTTTCCAACGACTCTACCTTCGGGGGGAAGGGTCACTCGACAGTGACGCCTATGGGCAACGAGACACCGACAAACAATCAACATGTTGAGGACGCCATTATCACACCACAGCACGTAGCCACTGCTGATCCTCTGGTAAGTCCCAAGAAGGATTCATCTCGGCATGTGCTGACCTCGGAGACGTGGAAACCTTCTCTCAAGATTCTATGCACATTTCATGTCTGCCTCAACATCTTCATCTGTAACTTCTACGGTGGTGGCATGGTCCCAACCTCGGTACCTGTCGCCATGCAATTCCACGTTGACCTCGCCCAAATCAGCAGTCTCTTCTCATACCCGATCATGGCTCAAGGGCTCAGCAACATTATCTGGGTGCCACTCATGCTGAAGATCGGAAAACGACACACCGTCATCCTAAACGCATGCATGCTCATCCCCTGTATCGTTTGGGGTGGCTGCGCAACGTCTTATGATTCTCTTCTCGCAGCTCGCGTCCTGGGAGGCTTCGCTTTAGGTGCCTCGGAGTCCTACGGACCAGCAATCATCGGCGATCTTTGGTATGAGCATGATCTCGGCACAGTCTTGGGTGTGTTCACAGCCTGCATTTATATCAGCCCCACCATTGGCCAAATTCTCGTTGGGTACATCACACAAGGCGTTGGATGGCGCTGGGGATACTGGCTCAGTCTAATAATTGCCGTCATTAATGCTATCGCCATGATCCTGACGCTTCCTGAGACCACATACCAGCGTCACATCGTGGTCGGTGTGACGGCAGGTGATATCCAGAGGCAACACAAGCACAAAGACGTCCGGACTTCGACGCACCAAGAATCGCAATACATATCTGACGTTCAGCCGTTCAGCCTAATGTCAAACCTCTGGTACTTCAAACATCCTCAGGTCGACTACAATAGCAACTATTTCGGCAATCTCATTCGACCCGCGATCTTCGTGATTGCCCCAAACATCCTTTGGTCCGGACTATTGTGGGCTGCTGTTGCCGGTGCGTGGGTCGCAATAGGTGTCAATATTCCCTTCCTGTTCGCCGGTCCACCTTATCTCTTTTCACCAGGAAGTCAAGGGCTTTTCAGTCTATCATCTCTTATTGGTATCATGATCGGCGGTCTCGCAGGTGGCTACATCACAGACAAGGTCAACGACAAGATCGAGAAACGACGCTTGGCGGCCAACCAACCTCACAAACCGGAAGAACGGTTGATCATGCTGATTGTCCCGGCGATACTGGTACCTGTCGGACTCGCGATGTATGGAGCGGTGATGCAACGACGACTGCATTGGGTTGCGGGTGCATTGGCGTGGGGCATCAACTCGGCTGGCATGGCGATGATATCGTTGGTCGTTGTGAGTTATGCTGTGGATGCCTATATCCTTCGAAGTGGTGAGACCATGGTGTTCTTGAATGCTTGTCGCTGCCTGGTCACGTTCGGCATCCTGGATGTTATGGTGAATTGGACACTGACGGAAGGTCCTCTTGTTACCTATGGGTGTTTGGCTGGTATCTCTGGTGCCTTGTTCGTTCTTGCCGTTCCGATCTTCTTCTTCGGACCGTGGTTGCGAAGCAAGACGGATCGCTGGCTGTGATTGTGTCAAACGAGGCGTTTCGTCGCTTCCGCGGGATACATCAGATATGGCATTGGTTTCAGGATGTGTACCGATCAGTAGTTTGCTAGATAGTGAGGCCCTTTTGCACATTGCGTATAACACGATCACTCCATGACTTCGTCGTGCATTTTCCTGGACGACGACAAGCTCTTCTGCGGCAATGATGGTTGGTCCCTGTTTGCCTCAAACAAATCCATCGTGTACACAAATTTCGAACTCGTCCAATGATAAACTGGCAGTGAATGTGACCTGACAACGCTGATACTTCCACCATCCCTCATAAGCTAGCAACTTTGCTGCCAAGTCGTGCAGGATCTGGAGACCAGTTGAGGGGGCGAGTTGTATTGCATACCCTTGTGAGCGTGCTTGACAGGGGTCAGTCACCCAGTGTGACATTGACCTCGTGTGGATATGACAGGGACAACAAATCAACCATTGAGATTTCGTGATAACGTGATGAGAATCGACTACTCCGGGCAGATCAAGGAAACTTTGTACAAGCCGCACAACAGGCACACCACTAAGAAGCACCAGTATCGTTTTGGTGCGAGCTTCACATTGTTGATACTGATCGCGTTAGAGACACTCTCTACTATTACTATGGAACCTTGGGAAAACGCGCTCCTTTAGAATCTTTAAGATTAAAGATAATAAGTATTAATTCTTAATTATAATCTTATTTAATTTTTAATAATTAATATATAAGTATAGTAACTCGTTCTTTTTTAATATAAATAAAATAAGGGTACTCGTTAACGATTTACTCTTCTAGATTTAGCTTTTAGCTAGAGAGTTATTTAGGTATTATTATAATACCTTAAGTTCCTTACTACTTAACGAATAAATTAGGCTATAAGGCGTTATTATTTTAAGCTATAAGTTAATAATATACTTTATCTTAGTATTAAGAGATAAGTCTTATACTCTAGAATTCTATATAATATTATTATATTCTTAGTATAACGAAGGTATTTTATTTTCTTTATAACTGACTCTTAAAGATTAATATAAACGATTCTTACGTGATTCGCGTATAGAAATATCTTATCTCTTTTTTAATTAGGGCTAAGCTTATACTATATAACGTATACCTCTTTCTTATCTTAAAGAAAGTACTTAGCTTTAACTTAATAAATTACAGTTATATTCTTTATTAGAGTAACTTCTTTACTAGGTATAGTTAAACGTTCTTAGTAATATATCTTTTTACGCTTATATAATTTATATATAGAATATAAGAACTATATACTATTATAAAAGCTAATATCTAAATTAATCTTTTATAGCTAGTTTATACTAAGAATTAGATTAAATCCCTTAATATTAATAGTAATTAAATTATATAATATCTTTAACTATTAGCTATTATAGTTAATAGTATATACCTTTCATTAGTAATATTTATATAAAGTAATTATATACTTATTAATTACCTTATTAAATATATTAAGAGAACTCTTCTTTAGGCTTAGTTTAATAATAGTAGTTTATATAATAAAATTATTTTTTATTTTAAAGTTAACTGAAGCTTAAAGCTTATACTTCTCGCTTATAATAGTAATCTTAATATTTATTATAAGGTACTCTTATTTAGTACTTATAATAATAGTCTTACTTACTAGTATTATTACTATATTTATAGTACTAGTATCTATTTTTTTAAGCTTAAGACCTTATATTTATAGGCTTTATAGCTTATTTATTTATAGTTATAATACTATATTAACTTCTTTTTCTTAAACTTAGTACTTTTTTCTAAGTATATTTTCTTATAGTCTTCTCTCTTCTAAAAAATATAGTTACCTTAATTTAATTTATCTATATAATTCGTATAGAAAGAGTTACCTTACTTAGTAAATCTCTTCTTCTTATAAAAAGAGAAGAAGGATCTATCTTAATTATAGTTATTCTTCTTTTTCTTTTTCTTCTTCTTCTTATCTTTCTTACTATTAGCTTAAGTAGTAAGCTATACTTCTTAATAAACTATAGTCGTTAATACTAAGTCCCTAGTCTTATAAACATCTTAGGTTTTACTATAATAGTATTACGTAACTTTAATTATAATTCTTAAAGAAATTACTAAGTATATAGTTTATTATTAAGTAGAGTTACTACTTTAACCTTTACCTCTATAATCTTAAGCTATAAAAGGAACTAATAAGTCGCTTAGTCTTTATTTTAATATACTATTAGTATTCTTTTAATAGCTTTAAAAATCTAAATATTTAAATCTTAAACTAATCCTTATATAAATAAAATAAATAATATTTAAGTTAAAAAGGCTAGCTTCCTTTTCTTTATTATAGTAGTAGCGACTATAAAGCGTTAAAATAACTTCTAAGCCTTATTATTTAGCTAGGTAGTAGCTATAGTAATATATTATAATTATATCTTTAATATAGTATTATTAATACCTTAAAGATTAATACTAAGCGCTTTAAAGTATAGCTTTACTCTATAAATAAAGTCCTTAACTTACTTATAATTAAAATTATTAAAACGTTTTAGTAATACTAGTTTTAGGTATTTAAGGTTTCTAAAGAATTCTTAAGATATATCTCTTTTTTATTTTATATATAATTCGTATATAAGAAGCGTTTTAGTATTATTCTAGTTAACTAATTACTAACTTTTTATATTAAATTTATTTAACTTTAAATACTAAAGTCTAGTAACGATATATTTATATTAAGTAATAATCTTTTCTTTTTAAAGCTTAGCGTTAAGCTTCTCTTAAGTTATATTCTTAAATAATTTTTAGAATTTAATTACTTATAAGACTATAGCGACTTCTATATCTTATTACTTATGTAATTTATATAAGAATTAATATTATAAAGTCGTTAATAATTTTAGTTATTCGTTATTATTAAAATCTCTTTTTAAAAATAAATCTATTAGCTTATTCTCTTTCTTAATACTAGCTATTACCGCGTTAATCTATAATTAAGAAGAGGCGTTACTCTCCTTACTCTAAGGCGCTAAAGTTTAACTTCTAGTTATTAGATATAGTATACGTACCCTTACTAAAGATTAAGTAATAGTAGTATATTCGTTTTTCTTAAGTATATTATAAAGAGAGTAAGTAAATAGTTAACTCTAATTTACTAGTTATTAAATAGAAAGAATACCTATATCTTAACTACTTATTAATAATAATACTAGGCTTAGTGAGATTAATTCAATTATAGCTAGCTTTAATTAACTATACGTAGCCCCTATTATCGATAATTATAATAATACTAGTAAGCGTTAAAAAATTATTAAAACTAGGCTAACGAGGTAGTTTAATAAAGCTATTAGTTAATAATTATTCTAGCTATATTCTACAATACCTATAGTACGTAAAACGGACTAAGAGCGCCTGCGAAGAGAAACTTAATTTAGTTAAATATAGTAGTTTAAATAGTTAAAGTAAGACTTAAAGACTTTATACTTATACTTAAGTACTTTAATATTAAGTACTTTACTTATATTAATCT
>JAKLMC020000070.1:0-24410 GCA_022813615.2 Knufia fluminis
TTTCCGTACTCCATTTGTCGCAGCGAAAGAGAAATGCTAGGTGCAAAAGTATGCCAGCCAGATTAGTCCAGGAATTGTAAACAGAAGACTCGCTTTCACGTAGCATTCCGAGGGTGCTCCTGCGTTTATCCGGTGCCGTACTGCCAACTTTGTCGTATGTCGCTTGTGCAGTTGGCTCACATGAACATCTTTGCAAGTCTCATCATATCTCCTAGCCCACCGATGCCGCCACCACCCATACCCGGCAAACTCGACCCACCACCGAAATCGCGTGCACCGCCTCTTGAGTAGAACCTTTCATTCTGGCCATAGCCTCTATTCATGTTGCTGCCTACCATCCTCTCCAGCTGAGGCGGAAGCCGTATCCCAACTGTGCTCAATATCTTGGTCAATGCACCACCAGTAATCAGCGGCATGATGACAAGGAAAAACACCTTGACCGGATACCGCTTCATGTAATAGTACAAATCCCTCAACCACCTGCGCAGTTTCGCGACCAAACCGCCGCGTGGTCTTGCGCGAGAAGAGGAACCATAGTTGTAACGGTTGTTGTTTGAGCCTATCCCGAACCAACCTCGCGAGGAGGACTGTCCGCCGTGTGATGAGCTTGCATAGCCAGGCGCGCGATGCCATGACGAAAGCACGACCAGGTACTTTCGCATTGTGGGACAGGTAACGCCACCCTCAGTCTCTGTGGCCGACGTTCGCTTCTTGAACGCGCATGGCCGGCTGTCCCAGATGCTGTTCTCCACCCAGAACGACCGAGTGCACATCGTCACCGAGCTGAGAGGCAAGGCCGTGCCCACACATCTGTTCTCGCAGCCTGCCGTGGCTGAAGTCATCGGCGCTGGATTTGACCGACCTGCCGACGCACGATACCGTACCCTCCGGTTTCCTCGCATCGTCAAGCTCCATCACGATCGTGATCCGGATGATGTGGTTGATTTTGTCGAGTACCAGTGTATGGCACGGACGAGCTGTGAGATGCTGGACGACGACGATGACGCGAACGACTATCATTCATGGTTAGCCAAGTTAGGTCACGACTACACAGACTGTGAGAGTGAGGCCGCCACCGCTTCTCGAGCCGGTGAAGTGGACGACTCGGCGTTGCTGGGTGAAGATAGCCAGAGTGTTCACGTGGATCCCGTGATAGGCAAGAAGCGACGGGCTAGCGCGGTATCGACGGTGTTCAACGCTGCAAAGAGGCAGAGACGGGCCAGGAGAGGAAGAGGTATCTGACTGTGCACGCATGCAGAGGAACGCCGAACCCTGCCTGATTGAAATACCCGACAGTCAGACAGACGCTGGGGACGGTGGACTTGAAGCAACACAAGAGGCTCACAGCGAGGACATAAACAGTGCCACGTCTCGTGACGAGCAGGGGAGTGATCCCTCGCGTCGTCATGGTATTCTTCTCTTGTGGGGGATTGAGCAAGAATCACTATCGCTTTGAAAGCTGTGCTGCTTTTGCACAACTCATCATCTCGCAGAGGCTGGATGTCACTTTCGACGAAGCACGATTTTGGTCGAGCGTCTCCGAGCAATCACACCTCACACCGATCGATGGTGGAGCATACCAGAGACATCATCTCGTGGTCGTCGGCCGCAATGCACAGAGTGTTGCCATCACAGCAGCCAGGTTCATGCTGTCTGCGCTGCAGCATCATCGCAGCGTGCTGGATACATGTCCGCCCTGCCGGGTCGACTTCATCGAATGGCACATGGTGGTAGACTTGTGTCGTCAGAACGCGGAACTCTCCGACCTACGGGGGATGGATTCGTCGACATATTTGACCGTGGCCCATGGGACATACTCGTCCACTATTCGGGCGGCTTAGTCACAATCATCGAGGCTTGGTGCAGAATGGCAACCCAAGGATTGAGGGATGTAAGGATCAGCTTGCGAGCAACTCGTCGCACGAGTAATGGTTGAGGAGATAGCTTTCTCGTATAAGTGAAAGTGGCACGATAGCTTGATGAAATCTTTCCATCATGTCTGGTACAGTACCAGGGCTGATGTGGGCCGTAGCTACGAACGACAGGGATCTGGTTGTTCTTCTACTGTTTCTTGTTCGTCTTTCTCGCGACTCTGCTTTGCGCGCTTCTTTCCTTGAGTTCCCTGGGGATTTTTCTCGAGCTTGGATGCTCTGCGCTTGTATGGACCATTCAAGGCCATCCCCAACTTGATGTCTTCGATGGATGGTGTACAGGCCCTTTGCCCGACCACTGGGAGTCCTAATTACACTCTGAAAGACATGCCGTTGGACACTGGTGTATCATTCGATGTTAGTTCTCTTGTCGCTGACCGGAGAAGACAGTTTAGAGTTCCCACACGTCTCCTAATGGGGCGAGTGTCAACAGCCTTGGAGAGGTGCTTCAGGACCAGAGACAGTCCAAGGAGGCAGAGGAGCTGTACCGCAAGCACTGGCCGGGCGGAAGAAGATGCTGGATGAGGATGATCCTGACACGCTGGCGGGCGTCAACGATCTCAGACGGTGCTTCACGATTGAGACAGTACATGGAAATCGGAGCAGCAGGCTTCCGACGGCGGAAACGATACACCGAAGGCGCTACGGTGGTTATTGAGTCAGGGACACTGCGGACCACTTCTGTACCAGGCGACGATCCACCCTCGCTCCTTGACCGAAAGCTTGAGGGACAAGATCCTGAAAATGCTGTCATCAATTTTCGTCACGTGATGGGCACAGGGCCGGTACCGAGTCAGGCCTAAGTTTAGAGTTTTTCGACACGCCGACCATGCTAAATCGTGGTTCTGTGCCACACTGAATCGAGGCTGTTATGTCTACACCACGTCAAACTGTGGTATGGATGGCAACACATTTTGGTTGCTTCAAGTAAAGACTGGTAACGTCACGTGCGCACTATCCACAAGCAGAAGGCGAACGTTAACCCGCAAGCACCCGAACAGCTCTCAGAACGCCGCTCGACGCGCATCGAACCCGATTTCTACCGTCCTTCAGAGAAAATGGAAACCTGTTGTAACAAGAAACCCTCAATCAAAGGCCACTCGTACACGACGAGCGTGTCTTAGCAAGCGTAGCAAGACGTCGTTCTCGTCGTACGCTTTTGCGATTGCGGGATCCGCGAGGCCGTCCTCGGGACGACCGCTTGAAGGTCGTCGGCTTGCTGAGCTCGCTTGTGGCTGGTGCGGTTCCTATATCTTCATCAAGTACGTCTACAACTGGTACATCCTTCCATGAGTCAGGCACGGGAGGAACAATGATTGCTATGCTCGGCAGCTTTCAAGTCGACGGTTCAACTTAACTGTGCAATTGCCTTTATCGAGCAAGCCGAACAGTCGCACCACGACGGATCGCCAAAAAGCCATGGAAGTGGCTTCCCCTTCCTGGCTCGACTTCGCTTCAGCCTGTATTGCTTTAGTATTTGACAGTGCAATCATTCCTTAGGTTAAGCGAGAAATTCGCTTGTACTTCGGTCGCACTTCGCTTATTCCATACGCTTTTCTAACGGAGTCAAGTAGCGAGCCCTCGGTGGCCATTGTTTCTCGTATAACAAGACGCAGATTCGGCATCTAAGAAAGTTCAACAATAGATTCAAGCTAGTTGCTGAAAATGCATGTGCTAGCAGCACCTTGTTCCTAATCGGTCGGTGAAGCCTGCATATTGTCCAGCCACGCTCCTCCTTGTCAAGTGTTGGTACGCAAAAGACCATCATTTACAAAAATAGTCCAGGCCCATACCAATCCGACAATCCGAACACTATCCGAGGCCTAGGGCTAGCCATGGATGCGAGATCCGTATGAATTGCCAATCAGTATCAATTTTCAGGACTGGGTTTCCCACGATATCTTTCCACCTATTTTAATGGTGTCTGGGGCCATAAGAAGCACATGGTAACGCACAGGACCCAAAAATGACCTTCTCAAGAATCTACTAATCAAAAGTTGTTCTGAGCTAAGTGCGGATACTGTTACGCAATCCGAATTAGACATCGTTCAAAATGCCAGCAGTGGCCCAAGCTTTCCCTCAGTTCCCTGCGACCTCGGATCACTTGTCGTCAATCGGACGACCGGTGTGGCCAATAGTCCGTCCTACGGTTAAGCTGATGGACGAACGGACTATCATGGCATGGCTTGGCTTTGTTTTTGTACGCTGAGGAGTTAAATGTCCGAGCTGAGCAAAAGTTCGAGGTAATTGCTTGAAATCACAATGCCAATGTCTCCTCATATTCTTGGCAGACCAATTAACCATGTCTCCAAGCAAACCCTTGTTTTCAGCTCGTTGGTCAACAGCCAGTTAAATTTATCTATTTCACTTGAATATTGAGCTTCGAAAAGACAGTGGGCAGTCTAGGCTCTCTCGACCGCAGTCTGGCCGGAGTGCCTACCAGTTCAAGTGTCAGACAGCTATGCGTTGACAACAATGGCATCGGAAGGCACCTCGTCAATTCCGTTCATCTGATATCAAGAGGTTGGGCAACTTTTTATTATTCCTGCATGGCCTCGCACACGAAACTGATAGTTGTTGACTGACCTCAATATGCCTCATCTCACAGTCAGAGCCTTCCTTAGCATCATATTGGCTTGTGTTGATATGAGGATTTATGCTAAGGAAATTGAGACTCGACTTATTGGCCCCATGGACAATGGCCCATATACTTACAATTATTGCGACACCAACCGTCCAGAATGTGCTGCAAACTGCACCGGAGGAGCTTCGCTCGCTCTTGCATTGCGGGAGAACACTGCGGATCATTTTCCAGATCTCCAGATCACGATGACCGAGACTGAGATTCAGCAGTACAAGTCTCTTCGTCAAGAATACCTCGTGGCTTTCAAAAAGGATCCTCTTCCATTTGAGGTGTCTTTAGATCTCCCCTTCTGCGGAGTGAACGAATCTGCTGCAGAGAAACGTGAGCTCGTCCGTCGAGCCTCCTTTTGGGGCGATATAAAGGAAAAAATAACCTCTTCTTTGTTCTCAAAACGACCAGAAAAGCCAAAATGTGTTCCCAAAACCATTCAATTTCCACGTCTTCGCAGCAAACCACTCAACAGATGCCTACGCTTCGGATAGCGTTATCGAAAACCAATTCTATATACTCAACGACTCCTTCGCGCCTCTAGGCATTAGTTTTGTTAAGGCGAGCACAACGCGGTATACGGGGGATGAATACCGTGCTTTCACACAACACAAGCATACCACCCCAGAAGATCCAGCAGAATTGCGCGCGTTTAATAAAGCTGTTGTGGCTCAAAATAAGATCAAAGCTGAAGTGCGCAAAGGTGGATTCGACGAGGCGAACATCTATATCGTTGAGCAAATTGATGATTGGGATTGCATCGAGGGTAGCATTACGTCGGGATACTGTTCGTTTCCTAATAAGAAGCTCGTCTCCACTGATGGTTGCGTCATTGTGATAGACTCACTCCCTGGTCATGGATTTCGTAGCAATTTTGGGGGAGACGGCAAGACATTGGTCCACGAGCTAGGACACTGGTTTGGTGTCCGCCCGCCTTTCGCAGTGGCGACAAAACCGGTTGTCTTCCTCCCGATGAAGTGTATGCAGATACCCCGGTACACGAAGCTGGTGGCAGTTTCCAGCCATATCAAAACGCATGTTGCGATCCGAACAAAAACCTCAATTACGAAATATGTCCAGAAAGTCCTGTACATGTGGTAAACTGGATGAGCTACAGTGAGCATAGTGGGCAAATCGACGAAGAAAATAGGATATTTCCCTGGACAAGTGGGCAACGCGCCAACATGTTCAGTGATTTTTGGTTCTTTCGGAGAGAGCGCAAGGTGATTTGCACAAACGGAAAGCTTATGTTTCCCGATATTGGCACTCAATCACTTCGAGATCATCTTCCATTTGTGAAGAGAGAAAACACTATCGCCGGCAAAATGCAAGATCTCTTGACCCAGCCACCGAATTTGCTGGACAGCTTGGTTAGCTTCTGCTCGAAGCAAACGGATCCCAAAAGCCCCGACCCAGAAATCGACCCAGAGACCGGCAAGCTTGTTGATGACAAATTTGGCAAATGGGCTTGGTGGTATGAACTTGGAATTTGGCGTTGGATCATCCTAGCCGCAGCTGGGATCGTCATGTTCGTTATTGTCGTCTTCACTTTTATATGCTGCCGTCGTCGAAGAAGGGTTCGCACTAGACAAGACCTTTACGTTCCTATTGGGCAGAGAGAGCAAGATTCGTTTATGGAAATGAAGCAGCGTGGAGATAAAATTGAAGCAGAATGAGGTGAACCATAAAGTTGAGATGATTCAAACTGCGAACACGACTATGATATGCCGTTGCTGATGCTATCTGCACTCTTTTGACTTTGCTATTCGTTTCTCGTGCTATTGTTATAGGAGCACAGGGCGTACAGTGATGAGGGAGATGCATGATCATGTAATGTAGCAAATCGATGCCTGGGTTACGGTTGAAGGTCTGTTGAAGTAGTAATCTGGGTCATTCCAAGGTGCCACCTGATGATTATAGCGATAGACAACATGAGCGGCATTAGTATCGTCAGCTACTCTTCAGTGACAAGATGTGTATTTGATCGCAAGCTACGAATGAGCTGAAACAGGATCATTCAGAACAACAATGTTGTTGAGACAAAGCTAACCCCTTTTACAAGAACAATGGCTCAGCAACGCTCTTGTTCGGCTGATACATCCCGCACACAGGGTACAGTATCTAGGACGTTAAATAACGCGATAAATAAGTTTAGAGTTGATTCTGAAATTGGCGTATCCACTGAGACTCAGTTTCGAGAAATGCGCGTATATGCTGGAGAACACGTAGTGTCACGTTGACTGTCGAATCTGATTGGCTACTTCGCTACAGCACGACCTGTAGGGCTGCCAAATTCGGGGTTTCTTTGGGAGATGCCGACCATGCTAAATCGTGGTTCTGCACCACACCAAATCGAGGCTGTTATATCTACACTGGTGAAATTGTGGTGTGGATGGCAAGAGATTTGAATTGCTTCAAGTAAAGACAGGCGACGCAAGCACCTTTGGAGGCAACGCTTCCACCAGAACTCGAGGTAGACTTCATGCACATTACGCCACTCCATATCGAGGTCATTCCCACCACCATGCCTTTGCCTTTTTCCACTGTCTGTCTGCTTTGGGAGCAGCTGTCGTCCAAATGTCTCTTTCTGTCCTGCTGACGTAGCTTCTGTTGCAGCAAGTCGAGCCTTGGCACCCTGCGTTGTAGGATAATGGGCACAAAGTGGTAGAAAGGTGCTACCGCTGCGGGCATACTGATGGCCGAAAAGTGCCCTTGACATTTGGCGGTGATGCCCGTCATGTCAGCACCACGGCCACCGGAAGGGTCGCGGCGACGATGAAACACTCTAGTGCGGCCAAGCAGGCGGGCCGCTCGGCAGGCCACGACATCACAAACTGCTGCCACACCCGGACGAGAGGCAGACCGCATGCATGTACTGCTAACCAATTGCGGTCCTGTCGACCTGCTCATCCACAATACATCGAAGATGGGTGGGACCAATGCCGAAGTCTGCCACCAGATCGCGAGGTTGTATGTCGATCTACCAACCGTTCTGCAAACACTACTGTACTGCTCCCTCACAAACTGGCATTCCTCACCTCTGCTGTTTTATCAGAACTCAAAAGGCGTGGTGCAAGCGGAACGCCATTCCACATCTTCCTCAACCAAAACGATGGGCATGAATGAAATTGTTCTTGGGTCGTAGGTCCATCTCGCTGTCGGTGACAACACCGTAGTTGGAGGTTCGGCGAAGGTCAAAGCAGAAGGACAAAGCAGAAGGACGCATGAAAAGCTTCGTGGACGCTAGAACTCATGCAATGAGAGTAGAAGAACCAATATCGTAGATGTGACTAGCACTGTCGTCCATCATTGTGGAGATGTTGGGAACTTTGAGCATGATGCACGCTCGTCGAATAGCATCATACTGGTATCGTGCCAAGCAGAGACATCATGAATCCTCCAGTCCAGTCGATGATGGTGTCCCCCACGCCTTGCCCACCATCTGTGACCTTCATCTTTCTGCCATCCCTTCGCCGCACGCGGACATATTGAGCCAGCGGTCGTTCTGCAGAGGAAGAAGAACAGTTAGCATGTTAGAACGCAAAGAAGGCATAGGTCTGTCTTGTGCATCATGTGAAGCGCCTAGTTCACGGAGCATTGTGTCAACCGTGAGAGTAGAGTACGAAAATTGCAACGTTGTTGAAGGAATGTGTTTGCCATTCATGCGAATGGAGAGATTGGTCGCCCTTACGGCAAGGCATTGGAAGCATCCTGTAAAAGACATTGTTCTATGTTTGCATAGCCGTATAAAGTTACGGTTACGCAAGTACTTTGTTCAAGCGTTGACCGGGTAGGCTAACGTTGCCACGGTGACGCCCAAACAAAGCTCTTTGCGCCTTCCAACTTTAGTCCTCGCGAACGGCACATTTTCATCTCGATACCGATGTCATTCCTGTGGCGTATATGTCAGTTGAGCTACCTTCGCCAAACGACCTTGTCCTACGTGCACTCATGGTCTCGACTAGTTCGCCATTATTGCTCACACAGGACATTGACGATTGGCTGGATTCGGTCTGCGGGGACTGGGCCGTCCATGGCGGCGAAGACGCACTTTATCGCGAACGAAGGGCACACCCAATGTCGCAGAAGCGAACGCGGGTCGATATGGAAGAGAATACAGATACTACGCCACGACCTAAGAGGCGAGCGATCGGAATCGCTACACCTGCACAAAGCAACACAGGAGAACTCTCTCGGCCAATTGCGCTCGACCAGAACGTACCTCCCCTACGATCCTCTCGATCGACGGCCGCGAGCAGCCGCAGCTCTAGTCCCAGTAAGCGGCAACGAGATATTGAGAATGAGTTCAGTACGCCTGCCATCGAGATACATAATAAGCGTGGGGCAAGAAGATGGAAGGACGCGCATGGCGACAGCATTCCCCTGTTAGAAACGCTGTTGAATACCATTGACAAGGCAGATTCGATGGAAAGTCAGAATGTTACAGTGGCCGAAGCTATAGGCACTGAACTCGATGAGATTCTTGAAGAGATTGAGTACTGCCAGGACCGTTCCGTACCGGAAGAAAGTTGGAGTGACTTGGTTGTCCTCCCTGCACTTCGGCTCGCGAGACGGTTATCACAGCACACAAGATCGGTGCATGTTGTCAATGTGTAGGCTCCATGCTTCTATCATGAGATCAAAAGTATTGACTGAGTACAGGAAAACCATCGACATCATGCCGAAAGACCTTCTTCCTCTGAGTGTTCGGCACAACGCTGTACAGACGAGACGAGTGGATTACACAATTGCGTTAGAATTCGGGGGAAAGACAGCGACTCGAGAAGCGCGCCGAAACATACGTGACCACACATTCAACCAAAGCGTCGCTCCTCTCCTAATGGACCGAATTCTTTGTTCACACCTCGAGATCAAGACTGAACGTAGTGTGGAGGATGGTCGGCCACAGCTAGCCATCTGGTGTGCGGCAGGATTTCAGAAGATGGAAGATCTGTGGTTGCAGCGATACAGTGCTCAACTCGTGCCGCCGATGCCACCTCTTGCTCCAACTGCGATGTGGCGCTGGAAGGAGGACAACGTACATCTGTACCTGGCAGTTATGGACTCGGCAAACGAGACAGTTCACGTTCTGGAAGAGAGGAGATATGACATTGATACGGATCCGGCGTCTTTATTGAGAGTCATTAATGCAATGTCGGCGGTCATGAACTGGGGCTACACTCATTACCTACCATGGTTTAAGGACTTTATAGGCTTCATAGAATAATGAGAACCTTTCTTACTATAGATAGATATGCCTCTGACGCATAACTGTGGACTACTCGTCCTGGCACGAAGATGTTAAGCTGTCTTGACTATTGTAACACCATGCGCTTTATCTTCTGCTGGAGGGAAGAGGTGTCATCAGATTATTAAAACTAGATAATAGGATGAGCTATTATGGCTAATGTTAATCTGCTCACTCGACAGGCCAATCCACCACTAAAATGTCCATGTGACCTTACGCCAACGAAGTCTCTTGCCACATTTTGATATGCCTTGACAGATAACATGTAGAGCTAAGATTGGGTTGCTGCTAAGAGGGAAGTCAATCCAACCGTGGTGTGCCCCCACTCAATCTACCTCCTTGAATCTGTTCTCTGCCTTCGATCGTTGAGAGGACATTCATTCGACGTCTGCGCCGTTCGCCCTCTGGACATAGCACACACGGATCACCTGCGGCGATGTCACTGCGAAGCTGGATAGGCATGAACATCTGTGGTGTGACAAGGAGTGAGAGCTACACATGCCGTTGGTCCACCCACCACATCGGAATATTGCTGTTAATGCTGTTGTGCGGTGGGAAAGCTCGACCGGAAAGGGTTTCGGGCGAAACCAGGAGATCTGGACCACGTCGTCCAGCGTGAGCACCTCTTCTTCCAGCTCGAGATTGAGGCGCGAAAAGAATCGGCCTGCTTGGTGTAAGCGTGACTGTTTCCGCTGCCCTTGTAGTTTATCGGTGAAGACATCTTCTCCTGAGGGCAAGCCGTGCACGTGACATGCCTAAGTGAAGCGCAAGCAGGTCACGTGTCAATCTTCACTTGTCACTGGACAATAGTAAAGTCAAGACCTCACCATGGCCCGCTAACAAACTAGTGGGAACGATTGCTAGACTCTGACAAAGCCGCGAGGATAGCCGAGCAACCAGGTGCGCCAGGTTCATGAGACAACAGTGTTTCTGTAGGTAACCCGATTAGGACCACTCTACCACCTCGGCTCTGCTGCATGCATGCTCAAACGACGTTCGACTGCTCTGACTCCTGCCGCGCAAAAAGCTCTCGACTCAGCCTGAGGGAGTTACCAGACACGCGACGCAGCTGGTCACCGGGTCCGATGACCGTCTCTCGCTTGTCAGAAGACTGCCGCCAGTGATACTGGAAAGGGGACCCGAGCACACGGCTTGCTGGCGGTGCCGGGGGTGGGTCGATGCGTAGATCGTGGGGTGTCGACACGATCGGCACGTCTGCCGTCTCGACGTACGTTCTCGGCGGAGGCCCACGGAGTTGGGACAGCCGCTGCGACAGGCGTGACGCTGATTTCACGACCTGGGGCCTTTGTAACGACACGCGCCGCGGCTTCGGTGGAAACCAGCTCTTCCCCCATCTTCTGTCCTTCTCATCCCCTTCTCTCTTGTGGTCATCCTCCTCCTCATCGTCGTCACTGAAGTAGCTCTGCTCGAACGCGGGACGGTTGAGGAACGGTTTCGGAAGGTCGGAATAGACTCCGAGTCCAAGTCTTACAGGACCGTGAGCTGCTCGGCGTGGGACCGCACGGGTCGTCGGGGCGGGCTTTTGTGGGTGCGGTGGGTGTGGTGGGTGCGGTGGACGCAGTGGCAGAGGTTTGGTGTCGTACTTTCTGTCCTTCCCGAGGCCTTGAGTGTGAGAGATGGTTGGGTGCTGCGGACGACTTTTCGTGCAGTCTCTCGGCTGCGGCCGCGGAGGAACCTCGACCGCCGCCGTGGAACTGGTCCTCCCCTTCTCCACGTCTTTCAGGAGTTTCGCTCGGTAGTGGTAGCCCAAGTATCGGTGGACGATCAAGAACACACCAGACACGACGAACAGCACCGCGAAGATGATGAGTGCGCTGGTGACTAGAGGTACAGTATAGGTCGCCATGGTTCGCCCGTGGTGATCACGCGTGGCGCCAACCCCGGCTGTGATAGAGGGGGACGGGATGACAGGAGCGTGCACGGGCTCCCCAGTGCCACTTTCGGCGGTCTATATAGCAAGCATACGGTACCTGCTCCCACTCTTGCGAACGACGGCTCCAGTCGCACCCATGAGGCACAACGACCACGAGATGTCCTGAGAGCGCGTGGGCCGGCGGTACAGGAGGATATTCGGCGTGCGGCGCAGCTCGCGGGAGTGTTGCGCATGGTATATCGGCAGGTCGCGGCATGGCAGGCAGAGTTGGTGCTCGGCAGAAAGACCGCGATGAGAGACGAAGAGTGCACCCCTGCGGTGCGGTGTGCCTCCCTCCACCAGATGCGGAGGGGAGAGATGCTTGCTTCTCGAGGTCGCAGTGACCAGAACCGGCCAGGCTGGCTCAGCCTCGGTCGCGCGTCACATCCAGACCTGATTGGTTGGTGGGTGGAGCACGTCACTTTGTTTGTGGTCGAACCCTGTGCTCCGTCTAGCTTCGTCTCGTCAGGGTAGACGAACTGCTAAGCCAGGCACATGTCTCCACGTCCGCGCTTGTGCTTTTCTTTGCCCGTCGGTCTCCTGCTCCGACCTCACCACCTTTGAGCACCACGATCTTTCGAGCTTGACATCGTTGAAGATCATCGTGATCTGTCCCTCTCGCCTTGGTCAGCGAGGTGAGAAGACAGTTCACGGAGCCGGTCTGCTCATGGTAGCTCGAGGATGACCACAAGCTGACCTCCGTCGGTGCCGAACAGTAGGCCCTGGCTAGGTTTGCCCTACGCGCCAGGAGGCCAACTACTGTGTGTGTCGCGTCGATGTGTGCCGCATTGTGGATCAAACCACTGACATCAGCCCGCACATGTTGAGTCTGCCTCGTATGGTCGCGGAACCGTACGGCAACGGTGGTCAAAGGTGAACAGCCTTCAGGTCGGCGCGCAGATGGCCGTCGATCTGAAGGAGTATCGTGGATATATGTGCCTACTCGACGTCAGTCGGAGGACAGCTACTGAATGTTGCTGTCCTACCCTACGCTTCGGTAGACTGTGCCTTGAAAGTCTTTACTCCTGATATCTACCAGACCATGTGTCCCTTGACGAAACACGACTCTACCTTCGACACGAGCGGTCACCGTCAGCTCGACCGGCCATACCTCACTCCTGCTGGCGCTTCATGGTGCCAGCACGGATCTTTCGTCGAGGTCCCAGGAGAGCATTCTCCTTCCGTTGCTGTGCAGCCTCGGCACCTCAATCACGCTGTGGTGCATCAACGATCACCGTATGATCCACCGTCTGCGTCGTGGCGTTGGCTTGCCCGTCACGAGTCATGCCGGTGGGACTCTGGACAAGCGCCGCTCGACTGGGTGGGGAGGCGGCACGAACACCCCATGACCGACACTCTCCAAAGTAGTGCCACCACGAAAAGACGAAATGGTGAGGAGCTTTGCTACGTGTCCACACTAGGACACGTCCACAGACTATGTCCGTTAGGCCACGGTCAGGATGAATATGTCCGCGTGCGGCGAAGGGATGGCAGAAAGAAGAAGGTCATAGATGGTGGGCAAGGCGTGTGGGACACCATCATCGACTGGACTGGAGGATTCATGATGTCTATGCTTGGCATGATACCGATATGATGCTGTTCGACGAGCGTGCGTCTTGCTCAGTGGTGAAGATTCTACTGTTACTATAGCATACAGCTTAAGATTCGACTAGAAATCTAGTTACGTGGCGAGGGTCGTAGTTAATCAGGTAGAAACCCTATGTGTGATCGAGGCTAAGCTAGCCTGGCCGGATCTGGTTACCGAACTCTGTTCCCCGCTACTAGAGGTACACTTTAGTTTCGGTGATTTACCCTTCGTCTTACCTCGCTTCTCCCGTGCTGATCACAGCGTAAATCTGCGACGTCGCGACCTACCGTCTCTTAATGTGCAGCGTTCTCTCGTGCTACACTGCACGCTGAACAGTCTCCCGGACTGTGTGCAGACCTTCGCAATCTTCTTGTGGTGGCCATTGCGCAGCACGCATGCGATAGGAGCAGTCGCGCGAAAGGGGTGAGCAGGTATGCTTGCTATATAGACCACAGCAACTAGCAGTAGAACGCCAGTACATACTTCTGTCATTAGACACAAAGAAGAAAGCAGAGAGGGAAGGGAGCATGAGGTCGCAATACGTATCACCCTGCTAGTCCATACTACAGATCAAAATCGAAATCTTGAGGAACCAATGGAGAGACAGGAGCCAGGTTTGGTATAAGTGAGGCATGACAAGGCAAATTAACCAAATAGAGCTGCAGGTTTGCTGAGCGCCAACTTTGAAAGCGACGACGGGATCCGAGCAGCGAATTGATGTATCGTACATGATCGAGCGATCTCGGAAAACAGAAAAGAAAAAAGGGTTGTCATTTTGTCCAACTACCAGCACACTACAGGAGCATAGACCTACGGGGGTGGCGGCGAGTAGTGGATGTTACGGAATGATCAGTAACGTAGGGAGTCGGTGCGACCGCACGATCTACAAGAGCAAGGCCGTGAAAAAATATCCTGGATGTCCGCGAGTCGCCGTGGCGGCGTACACTATGGTCTTCTGCCGACAGGGAGACTCGACAGTCTCTGACGTTTGCCTTTGCCGTGTCGCGGATTGCACACCTCGGCACTGTCACGCTAGCTCTTCTATCTTGTTGCCATCTTCTTCAAATGTCTTCGATGTCTCATAGGCATCTCTGTCTCTCAGAGATGCGAGAAGGTCCGACAGGACAAGGGCCGTGATGCGAGTCTTGGCGAGATGGCGCTCTATGGATTTGAGTCCGGTACGCGACTGCCTCGAGAACAACTGTGTTGCACCACGAAGCTTTCCGGATTTCATCGTGCAAGTATTCGAGGCCTGACGAGTGGCTAGGATAGAAGGCACGTTCTGGAGTTGAACCAGGATATTATACAGAGGTTCGCAGACTGCCGTTGGCATGGACACGATATGGGTGACATCCCCCCACACACGCCAGTCCACTGCCTTGTCCTCAACACCGAGAAGGATCCTGTCTCTGGCGGTGTCGAGCCGATGCTGCGCGTGGATCAACCATCTTCTCAAGACGGTGAGACCGGTCCTGATGCGTTCGATGGCGGCGTGAGAAGCTCGTCGATCACGGATACGAGCCCGATCCCGCTCCAGCATCTCGAGGACCGGATGAAAGTTCTGTTCGATCTTGCGGAAATGAGCACGGATA
This sequence comes from Knufia fluminis, assembly GCA_022813615.2. Classification (NCBI taxonomy): domain Eukaryota; kingdom Fungi; phylum Ascomycota; class Eurotiomycetes; order Chaetothyriales; family Trichomeriaceae; genus Knufia; species Knufia fluminis. Next base: position 14,925 of record JAKLMC020000070.1, read on the forward strand.
ACGTCATTGTCGCGGTCGGCCATTCTGCCTGTTTCTTCGCAGCCCACGAACAGACTGTCGATTGACCCACGCAAGGCTTGATGGGCCTGAGAAGGATTCACAGACGACAATAGTAGCCATACATGCAGTGCATGGTACCAACGTGGCTCACTTCTCCGGGTGCGTTCATCGTTCTTTTGCCAGGCACCGTGTGAGTGCTGCCACCAGAAATCGATGCTGCATCGCGACGAGAATGCTCCACCGTTCTACCAGGTCCTGCTGCTACATCTTCCACTAGAATTTGACCACCAGGAATTCATGCTGCACGCGGCCAAGAGTAGAGAACAGCTTTGATTGCTGGTCGAACAAGGCCCTGCCGCTACAGCATTCATACTAGCATGTTTCAGAAGGCGCGCCGCCGGCCGTGGCCGTCTGCTGGCCGCTTTCGCCGGTGTCAGGCCTCCTCCCTCCCAATGTTGAGGACAGCACCACGTTTCTGGTAGCACAGTGGAGCACCATCCCGAGAGGCGACGCGTCGACTTCTGGTGGGGTATGAAACAGCGTGGCTTGCATACAGCGTCACCCAAAGCAAGCATGTGTTTCAGATTGCTGCGGCCAGTCTTGCGGCCTATGCACTGACATCACAGCCACGGCCCACCCAATCTCAAGGGTAGCTTTTAGGTCCCATGCATACCCCATTCGAAAGCGTTGCCCGGCCTCTTTTCTGCTTCGCCTCGCCCCGTCAAGTCTACATAACAAGCACATGCTCACCTCTAGAGTGTCAGACCACAAATGGGTGGGCGTCTGGGAGAGACCGCCTGTGCACACTCAAGTGAAGGTACTCACTTGCCCAACCATTGTTGCTTGAGCAGCGGTGTACGCAGTCATCACTGATGTTTCCAGGAATACATTTGTCAGAATTGTATTCGTTCACCTAAAGTGACTGCGTGCCTGATGTAAAGAATCTTTCGCTATCAGCGAAAGACGGATGTAGTCCTTGATCTGAGCACTCCAATGTGCCACTTTGTATTGTGCATCCATCTTGCTCTCGCTCGGGAACGACACCAGGTAGCGTTATAGCCACAAGTAGACGGTGCCCACCGTGATCGTTCTAACCATCCACCCAAGATTCGTACGACTCCTCATGTCCCTGCTCCGGACGGCCGTGGACACGAAGGTCGAGACAGGTAACAGTGCAGGCGAGGACCAGCTTGATGATCGATTGGTAATCGAGATCGTCGGCATGACCGTGGCATCAGAGACATGCCTCGAGGTCGGACTGTTGTGAAACATCCTCAATGCGATGTCGTGGGAGCTGCGTAAACAGTCGCGGGAGCCATGGTGAGAGGGACGGTGAGAGGACGTCACGGTGTAGGTGATGATGCGAGTGATGTTGCGTGCTGACGATCAAATCGCACGCGGTCGATACGATCGGCACCTCCGTGGTTTCGATGTGCCGTATGGATTGAAGCAAACTGAATTGCGGAAGATGGTGGGAACCACGCGATGCGGACTCGACAATCTTTGGCTTTGTCGACGGCACGCGACGAGTTTCTGCGCCGCCAGAAGGCGGCTGTGAACTGTCGGCTCTCGACCAGGAGGAAATCAACTCTTCACTCTTCCTGTATTCTCCTTCTCCTTTTTATTGGCGTGGTCATGGTCATGGTCATCATCCTCGGTGGTGTCGTCACTGAAGTAACTCTGCTCGGTGGCAAGAGGCTGTGGGGTTTGAGGATGGGACCAGCCTCGATGCCACTTGGCGCTCGACAGCGCTGGCTGATGTCGAGGCGGGCTTCGGTAGGCGCGGTGGCAGAGGCTTGGTGTCATGTTTCCTGTTCATGCCGGGAGCTTGAATGTAAGAGATGGTCGCGTGCCGCGGATGGCTTCTCGTGCAGTCTCTCAGCTGCTGCCGCGGAGGGACCTCAGGCGTCGGCTGTGAACTGGTTCTTCCCTTCTCCATATCGTTCAGTTTCGCCCGGTAGTGGTAGCGCAAATATTGGCAGAAGACCACCAACAAGCCAGACCACGACGAACAGCACCGCGAAGATGATGAGTGCGGTGGTGACCAGAGGTAAAATACCATTCATCATGGTTCGCCAGTGTTGACCAAACGTGGTGAGGCACAATCCCGGTTGAGGCAAAGGGGCGGGATGATAGAAGCGTGCACCGGCTGCCCGTTGACACTTTTGTGGTCTATATAGCAAGCACACCTGCTCCCGCTCTTTCGAGCGACTGCTCCCGTCGCACCCATGCTGCACAATGGCCACGAGACATTAGAGAGAGTGGGCAGGCGGCTGAGGAGGATATTCTGCGTGCGGCGCAGCTCGAGGTGATCTTGCGCATTGAGTATCAACAGGTCACGGTATTGCAGGTGGACCTCATGCTCAGCACAAGAGAAGCGAGACGGAGGTAGAACTACCGAAGTGAAGTGTACCGTCACCAAGTGCGAAGAGATTGAGGAGAGAGATAACATGTCGGACCAGGTTATGACCCAGGGCAAGGTTATGACCCAGCCCCTCGGAGAATCTTCGGGCCCATCTTTACTACGTGTTCCTCATACAAATCATGGCTGGTACTATTCCGGTAGGGTATATTGCCTTCCCTCTGTAGAATAGTCTTGACAATGAAGCTGTAGTTTTCTATGTATATAGCCAATATCGCGCTAATCGTGGTGTCACAAGAAACTCTCGCTGTCGCTACCAGCTAATGACTCTCTCTCTGACAGTGCCTGTAGCCCTCCGATAGCTATTAACGCAAGTACAGGCGCTGGCGACACCTCTCGTAGTAGTCTTGGATCAATGAGTTCGTCGTCGACCGACTGTGACTGCGATAGCTGTGAGGGACCTGTCCGTTGACGCTTTGGCGTAGGCGCTGTCGTAGTCGCAGTCTGTAGCGTACGCTTAGCAGCTAGGTCTGACTGTCGCTGTAGTCTTGCAGTAGCAATTGCTTCTTTCTTTATAGCAGCTTGCGTAGCCCTCTCTTGCTTAGCAGCTGCCTTTGCTACCTTGTCAGCCTCTTCCTTGTCCTTGGCCTCTTGTCGTCGCTGCTGCTCGGCCAGGAAGGCAGGCTTATCCCAGACTCTAGCCAGGCCATAGTGCGTGCGATTAGATAAGGCAGCAGCGTCCTGCTTTGACTGAATAGTCGACGAATAGTAGGCATTACCTATGAATTTGAACGTCTTGGACTCAAGCTCTCGGCGACTAGACCAATCCCGTAGTGCTTCGCAGAAGAGTCTCTTCTTGTGCTTGTCGTCCTCAACCATAAGCTTATCGAGTAGCGCGTGATACTCTGCGTGAGGATTCACCATAATACGGTGCTTATCGGTAATATAGACCTTGTCGCCAACTAGAGAAAGATCAGCTGGCACGGTCGTCTTGATACCTGTCGAGACGATAGCTATCTTAGCGTCTTGCCGCGACTCTGCCTCTAATTGCGACTCTCCTCCAAGCGATACTTGTCTAGTCTGTAGCGGTCGATTGAGCTCATCGAGTAAATCAGCAGTGAACCATCTCTCTAGTGGTTTAATACTTATTGGCCTGATACCAGCGTTGGCGAACGCCTTCTGTATCCTCTCGCAGGTAAAGAAACCTGGTCTAATCGCAGCGTACGTCTGGAGGAAGGTATCACGCGATACTTTGACTCGACCGAGCGTCGCTCTCTGTTGAATAGCAACCCGATATCTTGACTTAATGCCCTTGAATATACCGACGTCGAGAGGCTGAAGGTAGTGCGATGTATGAGTAGGGATCTGTAGTATTAGTATCTTATGATTCATACAGTATTCAATGAAGTCAAGAGTCAGGTGCGACCCATGCCCGTCCAATATTAACAGTCGCTAATAGCCTGGGCTGACCTCTTCGTCCCAGGTTAGCTGTCCGTTATACTGACGGGTATAGTAGCCAGTACTGTTGTCATCTCGATCACACTTATCAGCCCTTCTGTACTCGCTAGGCGACGCATGCTTGTCGAAGTGTTCAATCCACGCCAGGCCGTGCTTCTCGTCGGTCCAACCGTTGTCGCTGACGCCGCCTTTCTAGTCTTCGAACAGACTATTGCATTGGATCAAGTGTCGCTCTAAGACAACCTTCCCTTTAAAGATAAAGTACGGGGGGATCTCGTGGCCACAGGCACTGATACTCTCAATGACTGATAGCCACTCTCTAGCATCAGCGCCTGTTCGTCGTAGCCTCTTCTTCTCTTTTGCTGGAAGGACAACCTGGGTAGCTGCGCCTATAGACGAGCATATTATAAAGCCAGTCTCGTCCATATTCCATATATCTAGGTCCCGAACGTGGTACTTCTTGATGATAGCAGCCAGCTTAGTATGAAAGTCTTGTGCTATCTGGCGATTTGTCTGGACAGCCCTTTTGGATTCTATACTACGAGCAAGCTTAACCTCGAGCTCAGGCCTTCGCTTAACCCATCGTCGTATTGTCTTGATATCGGTACGGTGCTCGCTAGGTAGGACCTGCTCGTCGAGCGAGCGAACGTGGACCTTCCGTATATTAGCAAGCCGACGCTGAAGTAACTCATTAGCGAGATGCAATAGCTGGCATAGAGTTGGTGGGTTCCCAAGCTTGAACAGGTATTCTATGACACCAACTAAGACTATAGACTCTGTCGCTGACAACTTCTCAAGATCAAGTCTTGCAAGACTACGAGGCTTGCCCCCATCAAGCCGTCGCTTCAGCGTCTTCCTATCGACACCGTACTCCTCTGCTGTCTTGCGAATAGACCATTTACAGTCACTGCGGTTGTACATATCCATCGCTAGCTCGAGTCTGTCCTCTCGATCCAGATACAATATCTCCTCGCGAGTACCAAGCTCAAGACCGAATAGCTGTTCGAACCTTAATCGGTCGACTCGAGCAAGAGGAGGAGGATCATCTAGGGGGGAGGACGATCGTTCGACGGTTTGAGACTTGTCAACATCGTATTCCTCATCTTGGAGGAGGATTGGCGAAGTAGGTCGCAGCTCATCGCTACGTAGTAGCGATCCGATAACCTCATTACCATCGACTGTTGTCTGTGAACACTGCTCCAGGAGGCTACTACAGTTGTCCCTCATGAGATCGGATAGCTTGGAGGACGACGAGGTCAAGGAAGGCGCTGGTAGCTCGATATTGCTAGCCATTGCAAGAAAAAGTACTGACACCACGAAATCGGCTATACTGACAATATACACACAACTTAACAGCTTCACTTGATGAGGAGTTGCTTTGGTAAAGTATGACCATAGAAGACAAAGGCTACGGGCAAAAGTTTGGTGGTCGGATTTACCTCGGTTGGGACAGATTTTACTGGGTCACAACCTTGCCCTGGGTCATAACCTGGTCCGACATGTTACATTCCAATTTGGTAAGAATGGCTAGACCACAGACGAGGAGACGCAGTTTGCATCACAAATAACACAATCAGACTCCTTCTGTTTATTACGTACGCTTTGCTTCCTTTCGATCACCGTATGAACCGTTTGTATATTGAGAAACATCAAGCTCTCGGCTGATGCTAATCGTGGTTCAAGTAGGACCGATTCTCTCTGGTCGCACTAGCTTTGCGGGAGCATACGCCCACTCCTCCTTACGTCCCGTAGCCACCTACGTCCCTCGACCCGACCTCGAGCAACGGCTGCAGGCGCAGCTTGCTGCCTCAGAAGGTTCACAGCAGCGCAACGAGACAAGGACGGTGGTGGTATGGGGACTGGGCGGCGCAGGCAAGTCCCAGCTGGCGCTGCGCTACGTGCAGCAGCATCAGCAGCAGTACCAGGCGGTGTTCTGGATCGAAGCGGGGCGGAAGGAGACGATCGAGCGAGACTACGTCCAGATCTACAAGCAGCTTTATCCCAGTCTAAGCAGTGGCAATGTGACGATGCCCGTGGAAGATGCTATCACGGGGGTCAAGAGCTGGTTGCAAGGACAAGACAAGCGGTGTCTGTGAGTGATGGACAGCGCCGACGAGGTCGAGGACGACACAAGCGAGCTCTACATCGATCTGAACCACTATCTGCCCGAGGCGCCGCAGCTGGACCGGATTGTGACGACACGCAGCTCGCGGGCACAAGACATGAGCACGCTAGAAGCTGTGGCGGTCGGTGAGATGAGCGAGGATGAGGCGGCACAGTTGTTCCGGAGGTGTGCCAAACTGAAACAGACCAGCGGCGAGACTGACCATGAGATCAAGGCGATTACGAAGGAGCTGGGATATCTGGCTTTGGCACTGACGTTGGCTGGCTCGTACGTGAGCGAAACACCACGTCTGTCAAATCTCCGGCGATATCTACCGGAATATCAAGCACATCGCCGGCGGCTGCTGAGTCGTGAGGCTCGTCCCAGCATTCACCGATACAAGGGCAGCGTGCTGAGCACATGGGAAATGTCCTTCGCTGCGATAGAACGGCAGAATCCGACCGCAGCTCGACTTTTGGCACTACTGGCATTCATCAACCTTGATGACATCTTTCTGCGTCTCTTTAAGATCAGTGGAGTATCAGCGATAACACAGGGACCGGATAGGGAAGATGGCGGAAGCCGGCGGTGGGTAGCACTGTTGTCTCATCAGGCGATGGAGATAGATGAGTACGTGGTCGAGGCAAGCTTCGCCGTGCTGCAAGCATATTCACTGGTGTCGTGGCGGAAAGATCAAGAGTCCTATAGTATGCACAAGCTAGTGCATGCGTGGGGCCACGATCGGCTGGACGGACCTGGCCGAAATGCTGGGGGATCAAGGCAAGTATGAGCAGGCAGAGAAGATGCATGGACAAACGCTGGAGCTGGTGAAGAGGGTGCTGGGTCTCGAGCATCCCGACACACTGCTGAGCATGAACAACCTGGCCACGGTGCTAAGACTGTAAGGTAAGCATGAGGAGGCCACGGCGTACCATAGTTTGGTCACAACTATCTACACCTAATATGATTATAACAATGCCTCCCTAGGGCCATAAGTGACTAATGTTTCGATAAACCCCATTCGACGCCGTAGCTAAAATTGATTACGAGGTATTGATCAATACATTTCCAAGTCGACAACGCTGTGATTGGTGGACGTTTGCGACGAAGCTAGGCCCGGGAAGGGATTAGCAGGCGGTCTTCAACACACTAGTGTCCTTGGCAATGAACTGCCACAACGTGTGCAGCAAAGACTGATGGGGAGGGCACTTTTGCTCGCGGCTGTACTGTGCGCTGACCAGGAGCAGGCATGAATCCAATCGTACATCCCACTGCTTCCAGTGGGTTTCGTGGTGTACGAGATGAACAGGACCAAGGTGCAAGGGGGTTTGGATGTGCGGGTGACTATGGTAGATATCATGTGATATCTCCCAAGATTGTCGAGTTCGCTGCATCCGCCTACCTGCGCTGCTGTCACTACTTTACCCACCACGGTTTCTGAAGGACTGAAGTCGGCCAGCTTCCACAGTTCTGCTAATGAGGCGTGCTCGACATCGATCATCTTTTCGAGCTGGGACCTTTCTCCTCCAAAGCGATCACATGAACACTAGAAATAGTGGTCATCACGTCCACAGTTGCCGTCCGTCGTTAGACTACCATAGGAGATGGTGCTGTACATGAGTATGATGCACATTGTGCCGGGTATAAACAGCTGACTCACCTTTTCCCTTCTGTTTCTCTCCCTCACCTAACCATTCCATGCGCTGCATCCATCATGCACCTGGACTCTCTTCCTCTGCTCCTTTGGCCTCAAATACGACTATCTCGTACAACCACTAGTCAACCAACCTGGCACGGCATGGGAGTACTGCATCAACATATACTGGGCTGGCATCCTCGTTGAGCGTGCCTCCGGCCTACCCCTCAACGATTACTCCCTTGAACATATCTTTAGCCCGATGAACGTCTCACACACCAATATATTTCCCACTACCACCATGAAATCGAAATGGCATACATGCACACCCGCAACCCGCACACCGGCCACCTGCGACTCGCCACCGACGGGACCTGGTCTCGAAGCGGTAGATGGCGACTTTCAGCCGGACACAGCGATGTCGTCACTTCTGTCTCTTCCCCATCATGCGCCATCTTTGGTGGAATCGCACATCCACCTATAGATACGGGTAATCTTCGATCGGCTCGTCGGGCATGATATCCTTTACTTTTTCGACGACATCCTCAATCACTTCCACGACGGGCTGGACTTTGTCCTTGAAATCGCCCAAGAGTGACCAGTCATATAGGCCCAGCGGCGTGGCACTTTCTTGCAGGAACCTGTGTGTCAGTCGACTCTGCACATCCTCGCCTGCATTGTCGGAATCAATGGCCAATTGATCGCCTAGAGACGATGTGAATCAGCTTTTGGCAGCTGGTGAGACTTGTTGGATGACTTACGGAAAATTTCTGCTTTTTCCGACTCGCTAATGAATTCGGCGGTAGCAAATGTGATATTCTGTCGGGGGTCTGTCAGTTTATTGCAGATTGGAAATATGGAAAATGATGGCTTCACCTCAGCGGCCGGATCGATCATTTCTTCTCGGACGAGGCCAGTCTGATGAGTTGAGTAAGGCCGACATAGCAGAAAGGAAACAGCGTTCTGTAGTCTGGTAGTGTCCACATCAGAGCCACGGAGATGCCTGCCATTGGCAAGCCACAGAGAATGGCGAGATAGGTGTATGGCGGCCAGCAAAACACCCACCGCCGGGGCTAAGCTCTGCAAGCGGTTAGCTTCACTTCGCGATTCACATTCTCGCCTACCTTGCATTCATTATTCCGATCTGGGTGAACGCTCCACGAGCGACAACGCAACAAGTCTACGGTGGTTTCACAAACCTAGGAGGCTGGTCTGGCACAGGACTTGCAGTCCTGGTAGGACAGATTTCTGATATCTACACTCAGCTAGGAATTGATACGGTGTGACTGCCATCCTAATGACCGCACCGCAATTTCTTGACCGTCCTGGTGCGGTTACGCAGGTAGGCTCTGTGGGTAGAGGCCCAGGGTACCCATTGTTGTGCTGCTAAAGCACCAAACCGTCAGGTTGCGGCCTTCTTTCTGATTGTCTTTCATCACTTGGCGGTTGGAAAGAGCAGTCGGAGACACCTGCGCTTATCGTGACAACCCTTTTCAACAACAAATCATCAAGCTTCGACTAAGTGGCTAATAACGTCGCTGACTGGCAAGGATCCACGACTTTTGCAACTCTGCAGGGGGCACGTTACCTCCGAACCGAACCAAGACGCTAAAACTGAGCGCTCAAGTTTAGCGCCCTGGAGCGCACTGGCAACCATAGCTTGTTAGTATACTCATCACGACCAGCATCGTCGAACAAGACAACGATGACTCCACGAAGTCTCCCGGAGATCGACCAACTCTTGAATAAGATCCACCAGCAGCTCAACACTGACAAGGGGCTTTTGAAAAGCATCCTTTTCACTCTGCGATCACTGGTTCAGGCAAGGATGATTGACAAAGTCGAGACATTCCAAGAATTGAGCCCAGCCCCGGGGCATTTCCAAGTCATAGCAAGGCACGACATCACGTTACCATGCTGGCCACT
>JAKLMC020000071.1:0-20943 GCA_022813615.2 Knufia fluminis
GATAAAATAAGCGCTAAACGAACTAGAGATACCTTACGAATACTAAGACTATAAGAATTTATTTAAAGACGATAAAATACGAACCGCTTTACTAAAATATTAACTATAGGACTACGAAATACTACTAGTTAAGAGAAAAAATCTAATAAAGAAATATATCTATTCTCTATTACGAGTATAAGAGATAGAACTATAAAAATATATTAATAAGAATATAAAGAAAGGATTTATTTAACTCTTAAAATTACTAGCTAGATACTTAATTCTCTTTATACTAAAGAAAGATAGATCTCTTTAACTATATATTAATTATTAAAAACTTAACGAGATTACTATTAAAAATAGTTACCTCTTACCGTTAATATCCGAGTTATAAGATTAACTCTAAGAAGCTAAATAGTTTACGGCCTTAGACCTTTATAGAGTATATAATCTAATTTATATAAAGAAAGATAAAGAATAAAAGACCGCTTTTAGTACTTACTATAGACTCTATAAGTACTAAGTAATACCTTTTAACCTTACTAACGTACCTATATTATATTAAGTACTTATTAATAAAGCTTTATATAAAGGACTTAATATCTTTATAATAGCCTACTTAAACGATATACTAGTGTTTTTTAATATAAGAGAAGAATATATTAAGTATATTTAATAAGTTATAAAACGACTTTAAGAAAGAGAATTAAAGCTTAAACTAAAAAAGTATAAGTTCTTTAAATATAAAGTTTTATTCCTAGGATCTATCGTTAGCGACTATAGTATTAAACTAAACTTAGTAAAAGTATAGTTTATACTAGATTAGCCTAAATTAAAGAATATTAAGAAAGTATAAAGCTTTCTTAGACTAGCTAACTACTACTAACGATTTATTAAAGGATTCTTACGAATTACTTTATTACTATTAGTATTAATAAAGAAGGGACTATAATTTACTATAGAAACTAAAGTATAAGCTGCTTTTAAACGACTAAAAGAGCTATTTACTAAAGTACCTATACTAGTCTACTTCGATCCAGAAAAAAGAATAGTTATTAAGACCGATACCTTAGGATTCGCTATTACTATAGTTATTAGTTAATCGAATAATAAAGGAAAAATATAACTAGTTATATACTACTCTAGGAAGATATTACCTACTAAAACTAATTATAAGATTTACGATATAGAGTTACTTATAATCGTTAAAGTAATACGTAAATAAAGAGTATACTTAAAAGAATTTAAATACCCTATTAATATATATTTAAACTACTTAAATTTAACTTATTAGACTTTATCTAAGAAACTAGGTAAATAATAAATTAAATAGGCCGAAATAATAGTACTATATAAATTTAAGATTTACTACGTTAAAGGAATAGAGAACGCTAGAGTAAACGCTCTTAGCCGAAGACCTAACTATACTAAAGGAAAGGAAAAGACGATTAAATTCTAACTCTTTAAGCTAAAAGGTAATACACTAGTATATACCTAGCTATAAGTTAATTAAATAAAAAAGATTAATGATATTCTAACTAAATAGAAGGAAAAGATTATTAGAGTATACTATAATAATCGAACCGCAAGATATTTCGAAGCTAATAAGATAACTAAGTTAATTACTTAAAATTAGATTTAGCTAAGATTAAATAAAGATATTAGGAACTATATTAATTAATATAATATATATATATAAGAACGAAGGTATTTAGATATAAGCTATACGGAAAACTCTAGGCTTTAAAACTACCTTTAAGTGTATAGGAAGAAGTTATAATAGACTTTATTAGATTACTATTAATATCTAAAGACCTAGTAACTAAATAAGGATATAATATAATCTATATAATTATAGATTAACTTACTAAATACGCTTACTTTATATTTATAAAAGATACTATAAAGATAAAAGAACTAGTATATATATTTATAAGATACGTATTTACGTCTTATAAGATATTATTAAAACTAGTAACTAATTAAGATAAGCTCTTTAAATTAAGGTTTTAGTAATCGTTAATAGACTAACTAGGAAGTAAGAATAAGATATTAACTATCTTTTACCTTTAAACGGATAGATAAATAGAACGAATTAACTAAACTCTAAAATAATACTTTAGAGTATATATTAATTACGAGTAGAACGATTAGGTAGAACTATTACCTCTAGTATAGCTTACTTATAATAACTCTAAGATTACTACTAAAATATTACTATTCTATACTAACTATAGATTCTATTTAAATATTTAATAAAAACCGCTAAATACTCGCTTTACTACTTAATAAGTTATCGTAAAAGTTATTAAGCTAAGAGTACTTTATAAGGAATTATTAGTAGAACTCGCGTTCCTAGCTAAAAGAATAGCTAAATTTGTAAATAAAGGAAGATCTAAGGGACTAGACTTTAGAGAGGGGGGTATAGCCTACCTCTTACGACGTAATATTAAGACTAGAAGACTAAACGATAAATTAGACTTTAAGAAACTTAGATTATTTAAAATTAAAAAGAAATTAGGACCAGTAACGTATAAACTAGTATTACCTAAAGATATAAGGATATACCCGGTGTTCTATATAGTACTCTTAGAGAAGGTACTTAATAACGTTAAAACTTAAGAATCGCTACTACTAAACAAAGAAATAAAAATATAAGTGTACGATATTGAAACCGTTCTTAGTATAAGATAGGAAAAGAGAAAAAAGTTATATCTAATCAAATAAACAGATTATAACGACTTAGATAACACATAGGAACTAGAGAAACACTTAGACCTAGATATAATTACAGAACTCTAAATACACTATCTTAAGTAAATTAACGCCACTAAACCCAGAAAACGACTAGTAAAGCACTAGGTTAACTATAATAAGAAAAGACTAGCTAAGCTAAGGATTATACTATATAAAATAATAATAGATAAATACTAGGTACACGGTAACGGTAACTACCCGTTTACGGGAATAGGGCTAGGCGTAAAGCCCTCGCCGCCTATTTTATACCAACTACACTTCGATCGGCGATGAGACTATATATAGCTAAGAGAACGGTTAAGAAGTTTACGCGCCGAAGGGCTAGGGCTTTAACGCCGCGATATCCGACTAGGATATGCCTTCCGTTACTTTAGAACCCTACTACATAAACTTAGGCTCTACCGAAGCTACCTAGCTATCTTAAGGCAGCTTATTTAGAACGCCTAGAGCCAGTATCTCGCGACGAATCATCTAAGAAGAACGATCCTTTAGAGCGGCGATTGTCTCGTTTAACTCAACCGTTTCTATTTCTACCGTAGTTAAGGCCTATTAGGCCTTAACTAAAGCTTTACGTAACTTAGTTAGCTTACGGGCTTTTTTATAACGTTATTTCTTAACGCGCTCCTTCTCCTTAGCTACTAACCGTAACTCTTAGAGGGAGAAGGTCCCGTCGTATATTTAATCGGACTTTAGGCACTTAGTATACTTAACCGATTATTCACGGTCGTAGTAATAAATAAGGTTATTATTAATATAACTACTGTAAGCTACTATAGCGACGTTTTGTTTTAGTGAGATTACCTCTATAAGTTTAATAAACCGAAGATATTTAGAATATTTAGGTTTTAAGGATTTTCGTTTATTAATTCGGAAGACGCTGTATAGTATCGTTAGTTTATAACGAGGAGAAAAGGAAAATAAGATAACAGGAAAGGATTTATTAGTTATATACTCGCGTGGACGCGAGTAGGCTAGGAAGGGGAAAGTGTTACGAACTATATTAATTAGGCCGTCCGGCGGCCGGATATAAGAGATATAAGGAAGGTCTTACAAGGAAGCCTAGTACGTAAAGGATAAGGAACCTATTACGTAACTTTCTAGAAAGGTAATAACTGGTTATATAAGCAATTAGTAGGAACGATACTAATTAACTATTAAACTAATTAAGACTTCCTATTTAAGACTATAGGAATAAGTATATAGATTACGGCTCTCCTTTAGTACAGTTTATAGTTCCGTAGTTAACCTAAGTTATACTAGAACCCTACCTATATATAACTCGACCTTATATTAAATACTCACTGGCCCAGCATCCCACTCAGCTTACTTGAGTAGAACCACTAAGGTTCTACTCGTACCATTACTGGTCACGTGGAGACACCGGCCTCATAACAGTGTATTCCACTGACCCATCTGTCCATGGGAGGCGCCAACCAACGTGACACCCTGGAACGTATACGTGATGCGGCACAGGAGGCATAGTTAAGCGCGTTCTGATACGACTCAGCATACAAATGTCTCGCTCATGCCGCTGTCTGTCACCGAGCCACCTCTCTATGCCTGCGACTGAACCAAGTCCACCCTCTCGCAAGCGACGCGCTCTTTCCTCTGATCACTTTGATCGAGACTATCATCCTACTCCTGCTAAAAGGCAGAAGCCCTCGACCTCTTCCCGTCGTCATCATCAGCCGAGCCCCAACTTCTGGGACGGATTGTCCTGCTGACGTAGCTTCTGTTGCAGCAAGTCGAGCCTTGGGCACCCTGCGTTGCAGGATAATGGACACAAAGTAGTAGAAAGGTGCTACCGATGCGGGCATACCGATGGCCGAAAAGTGACCTTGGACATTTGGTGGTAATGCTCGTCATGTCAGCACCATGGCTACCGGAAGGGTCGCGGCGACGATGAAACACTCTAGTGCGGCCAAGTAGGCGGGCCGCTCGGCAGGCCACGACATCACAAACTGCTGCTATACCCGGACGAGAGGCAGACCGAATGTATATACTGCTAACTAATTATTAACCTACTCATCCACAATATGTCGAAGATAGGTAGGACTAATACCGAAGTCTACCACTAGATCGCGAGGTTATATATCGATCTACTAACCGATCCGTAAACCCTACTACTCTCTTATAAACTAGTATCCCTTATAAGATTGACTGGTTATGTAATAAGGTTGCTACTAGAAGTCGAGGCTACGAACCGATCTTCGTATCCCCTCTTCTTCTCGCTAAGTAGTGTTTCGGTCTATAAGGTGCTCTACTACTAGATAGGTAAAGGTCTTCCTTACGTTCTTAAGGCTATATATTAGTCTAGGTATTCCTACCTATTCCTTATAAAGTAGTATTCATATATTAGTAGTATAACGTTAGTTGATTATTACGCCTCTAATACTACTTCTACTAATAACGATATTACGTACTTATATAAATCCTTAGCTACTAGTTAGGGTGTAATCGATACCCTTATTAGTTATCTCATACTAGTGTTTACTAATACCGCGCTTAGGGCTATAGAGATAGGATAGGAAGAGTAATATCGGCTATTAATAATACTACTATTTATAAGCGAAGCCTTAGTCTTATATATAGTTAAAAGTAGCGCTAGCTATACTTTATATAAGAGGCTAATAGTTATATTATATAATAGCTAATTATTAAACTCGTATAGTTAAAAAGTCGTATCTACTAGCTATCGTCTTCGAGGTCTAGTGCTAAGCGAGGTAAAGGAGATCTCGGCTAATTAGCGCGAGTTTATACGATACGTTAACTGCGTCGCTGTTATTAATTAGTACTGGCTTATAGTATAGCTATAAGCTAACCTAATGTTATTAATACTATTAACTCGCTTTCTAAAAGCTATTCTAGATTATACTAACGGACCTTATAGGCTACGGTTATTTAAGATCTGCTTCGCGGATATAGAGAACGCCTTATACCCCTTTAATTGACTCTCTTAATTCTCTACTCTCTTCTTAATCGCTAAAACGAATATTAATAGAACGCTTATACTATCTACCTACCTAAGTACTATATATGCGTTACCTTCGGTGATATTAGGCTTAAAGCTAAAGCTAGTAAAGTAAGAGGACTAACTTTCGCATTAAGCTCGCTTATAATTACGACCTATAAGAGAAGAGTAAGAGCCTTCCTATAATAGATAAGGGGATGTAGTAGTAAAGTAAGATTACGATAAATAGTATAACGATAAAGGCTTACTTAACTAGGTACTACGGATATAGGCCGGGTTCGTAAGCTATTAACGCGGTTTAAGGCCGATTTATCTTATAGATATACTATTTTAGAGAGAGCTATCGGCGCTAGTACGATCTCCGATCCCTTATACGTCCTAGTCTTTAAGCCTTCCTCTACGCCTATACCTATAGTCGTTCTATAATTATCTCTATAGCTATCGGTAATCGTAGTCGGTAGCTCGCGGATTTAAAAAGGAGCCGCGTATTTACGTAGCTATACTAATAGAGCTGAGAAAGCGCTACTTAGCTATCGGCCGCGTTAAGCTGTATTAGGTGATATATTAAGCTTAAAGGAGATAGCGATATTCGGCCCTATTATAGTAGTTAATTAAGGTCCTACTCATTACCGCGCTAACTTACGCTACTTTATAACTATGAATTAATAGTAATAGCGATCCTAGGTAAGGACTATAGACCTATAGCGAGGCGACTAAAAAGGCTATCTACCTGTTACCTAATACTAAAGAACCCCGAAGGAGATAGTATCGGCTAGTATAAGAGACGCCGGTAAAGGTCTCCTAGATCCGGCTTTATATACTCTCTTAGACGTATAGCTACTCTAAATTAGTTAGAAAAGATAAGTCTACGAGTAGCGGCTAGAGGAGCGCTATAATAAATAGCTATAGTCCTTATATCGTATCGCTCTTCGGATTTAGGGCGGTGTTTATCTTAAAGTCCGTTTTATCGTAGTTAATATTAAGGTATTATAGGGTACCTAGTGCTCGGTATACCTTTTTTAGGTAATTAATAAATCCTAAGTACCCGCTTTATAGGTCTTAACCCTTAGAGGTAGCGTAGAAAGGACTTATAGTAGTTATATTATTAGAGCCTTTAGAAGAGATATTTTTAGGGTTATTAGAATCGGTCTTCGTAACTAATAGGTCTTCTTAAACTTAATAGACCTTATATTTAGGTACTTTAATATATACGGCTCCCTATTACCTACTATTAGTATTAGAAGGGTAGTA
The DNA here is from genome assembly GCA_022813615.2 of Knufia fluminis. Lineage (NCBI taxonomy): Eukaryota > Fungi > Ascomycota > Eurotiomycetes > Chaetothyriales > Trichomeriaceae > Knufia > Knufia fluminis. Next base: position 6,962 of record JAKLMC020000071.1, read on the forward strand.
GTTAACGAAACCCGCTAGCTTACTACCTCCTTAGGGGCGCCGATCTACTATTCCTCTAATATAAAGTAGTAGGCGTTATACTTATCCTTTACAAGTAAGTAGACCTCGGTCTTAAATAGCGTACTATACTCGTAGGCCTTCTTAATTAGGCCCTATCGGCGTTATCGATATCGCTCGTACCGCGCTTTTTCGTCTTTAACCTAGCGGCTAGCCGTTCGCTTTAAAGCTTTTTATTAGCGTAGTTTACGGACCTTAATAGGTATATAGGATAGTTATATAGTTAATAATAATATATAAGAGTAGTACTTAAGCGAGATAAAAAGAAGATAAGAATTATAGCTATAGTTCTTAAGTAATATCTATATCCTACTTATATACTATACGTTATTATAGAAAATAGTAGAAGGGATAACTCTCGTTTACTAAAACCTATTATAGCGAGCTCTTTCGTTCCGTAGATAGATAGACTATACTTTCTCGGTTATTACTAGTAGATAGTTATACTAACCCCCTTAATTAACTGCGGCTAACCTGTATAGAGCTTGTTACTACTATAGCGCGAACGCGTTATAACGGCTTTTATTCGTTAAAGTAGGTTAATTAAAGTATATATATAACCTCTACTATCGCTTATATTTTATATAAATAGCGTCGCGTATCGGCTACTAGATTACTAGAATAAATAAACGAACGGCGTATAGTACGAATAATTAAAGAGGCCTATCGTTCGGCCGTATAAGACTACCTCTCTAATCTAACTTAAATATCGCGGCTTACTATAGATTTCGGCGGCTACCTTACCTTTGATTACGGTATAGACGAGGAGATTAATAAGATCGAGCTATTTACCGATACCGCGGATAATAACTTCTCCCTTCTTCTTATTTAGACGACCGTCTACCCGCCGAGTATATAATAAGCGGGATAGTACCCGAGACTATAAGCGGGTACTAATAATCTATCGGGCTTTAGTAAGGGCGCCCTTCGCCGTTAAGAGCTAACGTTATAACTAGATACCGCCGGTACTACTTTACGTTAACTAACTAGTCCTATTAACCGGTATAGCGTAGGAGTAGGAGTCTCTAAATGGCGCTTAACCTCGCTAACTACGACCGTCGCTACTTTAGGATCGCTAAAGCGGTCTCTCTAAAAGACTCTCTATCGGGCCTCGTTAATCTAGATACTAGAGATTTAGTTAGCTATAATAAACGCTAGGTTCAAGATAGGTTTACTACTACCTAATTAACGTTAATCTAACTTAGATACTAGACTATAAGCGTCTAAAAACCGAATAACTTAGATTAAAGTAAACTCGTAGTATATATAAGACGAACTCCTCGTATATATAAGCGAGGTAAATAAGGCGCTAGAGATTACCGAGTTATTTAACTACTAGATAGGGGAGCGGTTGTAAGTTTATAGGCCGCTAGATAGGTATTAGAGGCCCGAGTAAGATATTATAATTAAGTTACTTAACCGTTTACGAAAGCTTTTACGCTTAGGGATAAGTTATACTTAGAGAGGGAGGGGAGTATTATCCTTAGTAAGTATCTATTAATATAGTACACTACCTCTAATAAAAGAAGCTATTAATAATATAAAAAGAGTATTTTATCGTACCGTACTTGTACCCTCTTCTCGTCCTTTAGTATACTAATAGCGCTATAGTACGCTCGACCCTACGGATATTCTAGTCGCAGAGCGAACCGTATTATTCGACTAGCCACCTACGCTTTAGCTATTTAACGTGTAGTTGCGGTAGATAAAGGTACCTACCTTCGCCCTCGGTCTCTAGCCGGGGGCGATTACGGGGTAGAAAGGTATACCGCGACCCCCGTACGAGCAGCGGCTCGTTAAGATTATCCGCGACAAAGCCTCGCTAACGCGAGAAGTGCGCTTCTTCCGCACGGTCTATCAGGCGACGGAAGAGATGCAGGACCGCATCCGCTCGGTGGTACAGGACCTTAAAGGAGGTTTCAGGCGAATTTTGGACCACCAGAGCATGGATACACCCAGCAGCAGCACCACCACGGCGAGATAGCGCCATCGTGGTTGAATCATCCTGCAGCACTTAGCGGACGGGGATTCTCCTGTAAGAGTGACATGAGCAGGGAATGATATATCCTACTGTAGGGAATGTCGACCTTAAGATTAGCGACGGAGTTATATTAGAGGACTTGTCAGAACCAAGTTCACCCGTGTGTTCACGCGCTGGCCCACGGATGGCCCCAGGTCCAGCTAGCCGCCAAGCTTCCACTCACGCAAAAGCCAGTCAGAATGGGCAAGGCGGTGATGGAGGGCGATCAACCAGAGACCCTCTAGCGACACTTTTTTGTGCTCGGTTATAGTTTAGCTAAGGGGTCATCTATGTAGATTCGATCGCACGCAGAGTATGTTCTCGAGCTCGTCTGCTATCCACCTGTTTACTTCTTTCGGAACAAAACGTTGCCAACAGGTGCAAGAGCGCGCACGCAACACTAATTAACCGAATCTAAAATTGCACACTAAGTATACGTGCAAAGTCGACGACCATTTTTTCTAAAACCATCTAGAGCCAGTGTCTATTGAGAATGATGTTCTCCACCAACGACAACAGAATCGAAGCCTGGTCGCCGACATAGTTGTGAAGGGCTCTGCAGGACAGATACCTCGACGGTTTTCGACCTGTGGTATTGTGTGGTGCCTCGCAATGTTCTCTAGTGTTGGTCTAAGACACTCGTCTGTGAAGAAACGTGGAACGAGGAAAACCGAAACGTTATACCATGGCTCTTTGCCCCATTTTTCGTGGTAGGCGGCGAGGATCGTCCGGTGGCCCTCGTAACGAGTAACGCGACCTTCGGATTTCGTGCTATATGTAGAATTCGGAGAGCGGGTGTTCCACAAGAGTGATGTATGGTATCTAAGTCCCACCGAGTCCCACCGAACTGTGTCCACGGACGAACGAGGTGTTTGTGAACCCCAGCCACAACACATTCAGAAGTGCTCCTATCATTAAACAGCCGTGCGAGTCTCAGCCTCCTGCTGGGATATGAAATGCAACACTCTCCAACCAAGGCACAACCTGATGGGAAGCCCGCAACTCGTGACGCAAGAGCCCACCGCGATCGTCGCAGTTGATTGCCAGCCATCTACGAGCGCCAAGAAGGCAATGGTGGAAAGCGTACGACCTCCTGGAATCTGTCTTGGTCGCACTAAGGCCAAACATAGGGTCATGAGCAACAGGGAAATCCGCGGTCTCTTCTTGGATGGGAGTATGAGCACAGTAGGCAGAGGTTGCCTGGTGGTAATTAACGACTCATGAGCGCCGAGATCCAGCTTTATCTGCACAGAACAAGCGCCGCAGCACTTACCTTTTGGAATCGGGCCTCTCAGCCCGGTCGCTCATTTGTGAAGACGATTTGATCGGTTTCAATCTTGCATGTCCCGAATACGGTCAGAGTCTCTCGAAAGCTCTGGGCTGTGGATCGTGTGGAAACCGTGATAGGAACGAGCAGCTTCCAGTAGTGACAAATTATCGATTTAGCCACATAGTGCTCGTTCTCTTGCGCTCGTACCACTTCAGGACTCATCGTGAAGGGAGTGAGCATCTCCTTGCTTTGCTGTCCAGTTCTCAGCCCATACATTTGCTGGCTGGAAGTTTCGTAACTTGCATGAGGGATCCTGATAGTGTCCCGGTCATTGCTGGAGGTTTCGAAGCGTTGGTGCCTTCACGTGGAAAAGCCTAGGTCGAGATGCAGAAGCGATTCATCCGATGGAGGATTGTGTCTAGCGTCGGACTCGTATGCGAGGCGCCAGGCATCCTGGTTCTTTGTCTTCGCATCTTGCATTGGGTGGATGGAAAGCCGAGCATTTAAGCACTAGTGGTGAAAATCACCAGTAGAGCGACTATCTTATGGCTCTGACAGGCCAGAGTGGTGGGACGGGAGGAACCAAGAACATGAAAGTGGTCTTCGATAGCACAGTCGTACAGCCGCAAAGCCTCCCTGTAATCTTCTTAAGCATGCAGTAAATAAGCCAAACAGTAGACATTTGTCAGCGTCGAAGAATAATTCTCTCCAAGCACTTCCCTTAATCTCGCAGTTGCAAGGACCCCCTCCCATAGTCCTATCTCAAGCCGGTCCGATCAATCTCCTCAGCAAAAACCCTCCAACCTGCCCAGTGTCCGCGTCTTGCGAGCGATAATCGTTTCACATTCTCCCTTGTCCGGTCTAGGTCGCTGGCATCACCAGGGTCCTCGTCCATAGGCTCGTGGCTCATCAACTTACCCTGTTCGATTGTGGCATTCTTGTGTTCTTCGTGCATGATTCCTGATGTATCATTTACACGCGTCTCCTCATTACCCATCACTTCGTCAGTAGCGGCAACAGGCGACGGGGGTTGGGGACGAAGGTGTTAATCTTATCTACATGGCGGCCTCCAACAGCAGTTTTTGGGGCAGGTCCGGCTCGTGCTTCCCATTCACGTTCATGCTTCCTGTATTGTCACCCGGAACTCTTTCTTCTGACCCTGCCGATGCCCGCTTCGTTGTTCCACCACCACCGACAGCTGCTCGGTTGCCTGCACCACAGCCCAATACGAGGTCTGGGCAGGAGAGCAAAGGTGAGCAGGATTTGCTGGAAGGCGCCCGCCAGAGCAGTCGTATCGAGAGACATTTCCCTCAGCCAAAGATCGACCTGCAAATTGTGTCACGTCAGCACACTCGAGCAAAGATATACAATGTCTGAAGGATCTTTATGCTTGCACTGAAGACTTGCTCAGGACATGCATGGTCCTTCTAGTCCAGCGTATCGATCATGATGCGTAAAGGTGGTGTTGCTGTGGTGCTAGAAAGCGAAAGACGACAATCTGAACGAAGAGAGTCCAATCGGTTCTATGATCTGGCATCAAAGTGGTTGCTACCACCATTTCTGGTGGTGGCTCGCATCACCCTTGACATGGTAATAGTTCTGGCTGTAAGTGTCCCTGCTTGAGAGCATTACCATGGCTGAGCATGCACAAAAGACAGAGAAAACAATATTAACAGGAGCAAGGATGAGACATCATCGTCGGGCAACCATGATAAAGCGTGGTGAGCAGGTCCTGCGAATGCCTGCGCAGCGTCGACAGTCCGAAATCATCACGTGACGGATCGGACTCAGTCTTCGTAGCCGCAGCGGTTACCGCGTTGGCGCTGGCCGATACCTGACTTGCGCTCTTTCCAGTACCTCTTCCAACCACATGCGAGCTGCACTATACTTCAATAACCACAACTTGCTCCCCATCTATTCGTGTAAGGCCACACATGTCAGCTGGGCAACTCAACCGTTGTCGTCAGGAGATGGTGGTGCAAATGATGTATAGTCGTGGGCTTCAGGTTAAAGCGTTGCCTATTTTAACCATAGTGCGCAGGTGCAGAAGACTCTAGGAGCAGAGAAGGTCTCAATGTCGTGGGAGAACAGTGGTCTCGAGTTTGAGGTACTTAGTACTAGCAAGATGCTCGCGGCACGTTGTAATGTAAGATGTCATTGCAACGGCTACCCAAGTGGTTGCCGCAGGCCAGCAACACACTCGCAATATGGTGCTATTCCAGATAGTACTGCAGAGATGCTGAGGCCAAGTCACAAGCCACATAGACTGCAGCAGACCTATTGTCGTGCTATGGGTATAGAGGGTCATCCCTGCAGCGCCGACTGCAGCTCAGCTGCATCATGGAATGCTTTACCTCAATGGATTGGCCAGCGAAGTGCCCAGACAGCCACCTACCGCAGACATTGTTCTTGGCCCGCAGATATAGCGCGCTGTCTCATCTTATGACAGTCCCACGACTGGACACATGTTAGAGTACAACTACAGCAACCAGAAGGACGAAGAAGAAAAAGGGGTTCAAAGTCAAGGGATAGACGAGGACGTCCTTCATGTTCCCGTTGCTCCATCAGGACGTCGTCGAGGCAGTCTCCGAGAGACTCAAATTCACATGGTTTAGTGACAACAAAGACGACGACGAACGCAACAACGGATACACGACCCACGTTATGGGGAAGTTTAAACGCACGAATAGTGCCTGTTCCGCGAAGAGGCTGGGGCAGTAAGAAAGTAGCTATACTGATTAGAGAGTATGCCGAGAATAGGTATAACGCTGAAGTGTTTAATCAGAATTGTAAGACTTGTGACTTGCTAGGCACTTTAGTACCTGCTAATGAAGAGAGTTTATAACCTTGTAACTGCGAATACGGTATAAAGTACTGAGGTTTCGGTTACGCTTGTCCTGCTCTACGGCCGACGTTCTGCTAAGAATCTCTGGTTTAGTTGTTTCTCGTCTGAACCAATTTGAGATAGTTGAAAATCTCTTTTATGCGAACATAAACTAAATCGATTACTTCTTTACTTAATACCTAGAGTTCGACTACGACAGGTAAGCTTCGTCGCTAAAAGAATTCTATCGTATATGTAATTAGTTCGGCTAGGTTAAAGACTATAATAACTATTATCCTACCGAGCGAAACGAAGCCCGAGAAGCCTTTAGAGCAGCTATAGTATAGAGCTTTAACGATTACTTCGGTACGGATGTAAACGATAAGAAGGCTTAGGAAGGTATATGTTACCTTCTGAAGGTTGATTTATTGCCTGATAGTGTTAGAGATATAAAAGAGGTTAGATTGTTTCTAATACTATACTTTATTACTAATACTTCTAAGCTCGTTAAAACTATATACGTGAATTTATCGGACCTTCTTAACGGTTTTCAATTAGGAGCCGAGGTTTAGGTCTTTGACTCGGAAGCTAGTCTGGCTATATATACGGTTGAGGAAGGACGCTTCTTCCTAAAAGAGGAAGCGTACGTAGGAGGCGTACTACGATTTCTGCTTCGTGAGATTACTAGTATATATCTCGGCTACCGTTAACGTGGAGGATGTAGAAAGCATTAAGGCATGAGGGTAAGTTGATGAGCTTGGAGTAGCGTAGATATTTGAACGAACGAAAATGGTACGCAAACGCTTCGGCGGTAAAGCTGTTAGAGAACTAATGGGTACATACATTATGCTCGTAGTGACCATCACAAATGTCGGAAGAGTATGCGACGAGATCGTGCGTCCCGTGTTTGGGGGAGTAACAGCAGGAGCAGAAGAAGATGGAACGTGAGTTCCGCGCCAAGCAAAAAGGACGGCGCTCCTCCTCTTTCGAAGATTTGAGCTCTGAATCTTGCATGCTGACGTTGAGCAAGTCTCTTGACGAAGGCACGCAGACGGACAATGTGTCTGTTATCTCGTCCATACCACTAGACACGTCTGCCAAAGAGGTTGAATCAATACGGAGACTTGTCTTAAGGAGATCGAGGATTTGAAATTGTTGTCGTTGTGAAGCTGCCACTTTCCGCTTGCTGTGAAGTTTTAGCCCATTTTCACCGTCGGCCAAAGTCACAAACCTGATGCTGAGCCCTTTCACCTGCGCCACGAATGCTATGAGCTGCAGCATGAATAGTAAAGAGTTTTTGACTCGCTCCAGCTCTCTACACATCTCCGCAAGTTCGCGTATTTCATGAGGTATTTTGACTCTGTTGGCCCATCGAACGAGTCGCGCTGAACCAATTACCTTCCGATGGTTATACTTCATTCGCTCACCCAAGTTTTCAAAAATTGACTCGCATCGTTTAACTAGCGTCGAGATTGTGCAGAGCGATTCCCTCTTACATGCTTCTCGACAGATCTCTTTATCGAGTTCAGCGGATAGCCGTCGGAGGACAGCGCCTGTTAAGGATACTTCATGAGCGATTGATGTCAACAGCTTTGGTGCACACTTTATTTGGTTCACGAGGGTGAAGAGACCACAGAACAACCGAGTGGTTGTATCTGCCAACTGTACTAGGGATGCTGTAATGCCGAGTATAGTGAGTGACTCGGCCATTGCAGGCGAGCTGGTCCCTTCTCCATAGGATCCTGCTAGGAGCTGATAAGCTTAGAATACACCTGACGGTTCTGAGAACAGAGCAACATTTCTATTCAAGGATGACTGGACACAAGTCTAGATGCTGTCGAGTTTGACGCTCGTCCTAATATGAGATTGACCTCGTGTCTCTTGGGAAAGCTGCGAGAGCTGAATATGCAACAAGTGCATGCAATATGCAACCCTACACAATTACACAACTGCGACTCACAACTCACCATAGAGAATGTAATATTCTGGCTCCGCAACTGCTTCTAGAGCTGAGTGTGATAGGTTCAGCTCATGCATGGGATGAGGGAGGATCACAGCTGAAATCCTTGCGAGCCACGAGACGGGGGGCAAATAGGTCACACTACGCTATAATGGAGAATCGTAATGCTCGACCCACTCTACGGTCGATGCAAGCTGCGCATGATGCTCAGCATGACTGTGTATCAGTCCCCGAGCGACTTGATGCTATTCAGTGAGCTGAGCAAGGACTATTGGAGCTGGCTAACAACTGCAGATTGGCATATCTTGATATAACGCAAGCCTGAGATGCTGTGAGCACGACGTCTGCTTCGACCTTTGCCAATATAGTCAATATAGTCACAACTCCCATAATATCGAACCACGCGCAAGTTACCATTGACAGGGTGATGAGAGTGCAGGTCAGCCCGTATGATCAAATCTTTGCGCTTACACAGTATGTTCGTGCAAGCCCAACTACTTCACATCGGTATTATACTCTTCGTTATAGTCAGCAATCGTCCAATTACCGATTCGACGAAAATCTTGGATCATTAACTGAACAACATGCTCGCATCTGTGTATAATAAAGGATTAAAGCGTACATCCCAGCATTATTGTATTGTTTACTAATTCAATTCGCGTCAGATTCAAGATTCTCAAGCGGTTATGGAAGCTTAGGTTTATTCTTCAGTTGTTGAATGGTAGAATGTAGCGGTAGGCGTATGCTCGTAGAATGACTTGAATTACTATCTAGAGGTGGTACCTCAGCTTGCTACATACCTATAAGAAGTACAGTTAATAGGGAAGGCTAGCCACCTAAAGCAGGTGGCTGGATAAGGTTAGAGAGGCTGGTAAGCTATAAGGTTTATTGCCTGGAGATCATCAACCGGATGGCTTTTGGGACCCATTTGGAGCTAAAAAAGAGCCAGGCCGTGACTTTTGGTCGACCGTGCCTCGTCTTCCGCCCACTGACCGATGGGTTCCAATTCGGGTCTGGGCCGGACTCGCAGGCGGCAGCTCACTGAGCTCAGCATGTGCTGCAGCAGTTTCAGACTTGAGCAAGACGACGCCAGGGAACACTTCTTGCTCGCCCTCGTGACCAACCGCGATGACACGCGGAAACAGTATGAACACGACATCAACAGGGGCATTCGTGTCCTCGTCCGAAAAACCCTTCTTGCCTTCATTCCACACCAGCGATCTCCATGCTGCGGTGGTCTGCGATGGAGATCGTGGCTCGATCGTGAAATAGCTTTGTCGCTTTCGAAGGGACTTCCACAGATTCGAGGCCAGCTTCAGCACCTCGGCTAGATCGTTCTTCATTTTTTGACTCTGCTCGGCACTGAGTAATGGTTCGATGCATCCCACTACTTCGTCTTTTATCAAGTTGACCCGTCCTTCCAACGGCTGATCTTCGACACCCTCGGACATCGAATTCAGAAGCCTTCGGAAGAGAGCTTCTCTGCGTTGGTCATCATCAGCCATATCCAACATAAGCTTATCCATCTCTTCTGTATGGCTAAGAAGGTATGTCGACGTGAAAAGGTTACGGGTCAGGGAATCAGTCAGGATAGCCAACGTCGTGAAGAACCGCATTCTCCTGGCAGGAGGGCTGTTGGTTGGGGCCAGGGGAACCGTATAGGTGACCAGATTCGAGGCGTGCAAGTTTCGCCATCTAGCAGGATCCTGAGAAGCATCAGCTTGTGCGTGGCCAACCAGTGGGTTGACGTACATTCAATTGGTCAGGAGGGTTATCGTCTCGGAAACAGACTTGACTGAGGTGGAAGCATTGCTTCCACATCTTTTGGACGTTTCTAGACCTGTTTATCTGATGAGTTGGGGTTGTACTGATGACATCTGCTCGATCCACGACTTACACTTCGACCGCATTATCCTCGAGCAGTGGTGGTGCAAGCTCATCAATCAGCTTTAATTTCTGGTTACTCACCTTCAGTTCTGCTTCGAGGTCAGTGATTCGTGTCTTGAGTGCCTCCGCTTGAGACCTGGACTGCCCGTGCGCCTTTTTCTCGGCCTGCCACTGCTGTTCCTTTGACTTTGCTTGTTCCTTTTGATCCTTTAGAGATTTGGTCAAGCGGTCAACATCAGCACGAGCCTGACGTAACAGAGACTCGATTTTGTTCACCTCGGCGTCTTGCCCTTGGCTTTGTTCTTGAAGCATCTGGATGTGCTCTTGGAAATGCTGGGCGGATGTTCTCGCTTCATTGAGTTCGCCTTCCTGACGGGTCAAAGCTTGTTTCAATGCTGTTTTTTCGTCGTCTCTCCTTCTGAGGAGGCTGGTATGGGACTCGATGACTTCTTCCTGCCTGTCCTTATGTTCTTTCTTCAGCCTAATCACCTCGTCCGACTTCACCATCATCGTTGTTTCTTGTGACTTGATTGTGGCTTCGTGTTCACTAACTTGCGCTTGCAAGGTTTCAACATGTTTGAAAAGATATTGGAGCTCGTGGACGCATGACTGCTCGGACAGCTGCTTGAGCACTCTGGACAGATCAGTCAACCGGCTCCAATCGCTCGGCGTCGGATTGCTCGACATTTTCTGTGTTCACTGGTCGATGTGAAAGGTGGTCGTTTTCGACATTTGGACGAGAGCATCGATGCTCTGCGAGCGCCCACTGGGATCGTAGAAAGCATGTTAGCGAAATACGACTTGCGCAGCGTTTATCTTCTTGCCCTTCCGACAACAATGACTTGCCTGCCAAGATATGCACAAAGCACAGCAGTCTCCGAATAGTGTGGTTTGTCGTGTGAAGCCTGCATTCATCACTGCATGACTTGCCAAAGCTTTCAGTGGAGCGTGTCATAGTCGGATAAAGTCTGTATCCAATGTATTGCGCAGATTGGACAAAGTTCAGGTCAAACGTGCAGGTAATGGCTCAGCAAGCAGCAATCATCTCCACACGGGAACGTCGTGTGTGGCGCTCGCTCATAGGCGCACGTTGCAGCCTCACTCTACACTTAGAACAACCGAGCTGCACTCGAGCGCATGGAGTGACGATACTAACCAAACAAACAAGATTATTGGCAGATCGACCGATTGACCCACAGTTTCATTGAAATCGATGCATTGAACGAAGGTAATCCGCACTTTCGTGTTCGCGCCGGTTAGGACTCTGAGGATTAATTATGTGCATCCTACTGTGGAAGGAGCTGCACATCTTCAATACCAAGTGTGGCCTCGAGACCAACCACGAGATTGGCCGATTCGTCATGCATGGCTCAAAGCAAATATCCGCTGGTGGCATACGTCCTCCTGCATCTGTGATGAGGTCGGTACTACCAGTTGGTGAAAGCTTGTTCGTCAATGCGCTTTTGCCACGGCATGATGAGCAGGTTCGTTCTTCCAATGATCCCGATAGTGGCGAGCAGTACACTACTGTTGCCACCAGCATGAGAGATCATGGAAGTCGAACCTGCGACATGCAATCGGAGCAAGATGGGCCAACAATGTCTGCGCTCTGCATCCTCAACATGCGCTTGATCTCCGGACACGCTATCTTCGTGAAGGCAACTCCTCTTCCCTCCAGAGACCTTTCTGTAGGGTCAAGCTTTGCTGATGTACAAATCCACTGCCACCTGTTGCTGGCCTGCTTGATTTGCAACCTAGCCGTATTTGTGGAAGACTGCGCTCCTTGTGGTTCATTGCCGCCTGAATCGTCTCTCGTACCCCGACTTTCAAGCAGTGGCTGTGTGGTTGTGGTGGCCTTGTCGCTACTGCACCACTCTCGTAGGAACGCTTTGGCACATGCCGCCGCCGTTGTTGTGGCCCCGCTACTGGTGCACAGCATGCCGTGTTCCTTTGGCTGGAACATGATCTCCACAATGGTGGAACGTGGAAGTCTGGAGTCGACAGTCTGTCCGGTCGTGATCGCTTGCTATGACATTTGCGTAGGAGCCATTCCGAATTGCAGTCTGATAAGGTAAGTACATATGTCAACTAATCCCCAGAAAACACCGGGCGCAAACAGAAGCGTTGATTTATGCTCTGGCTCCTAAGCAAGCTTCCATCATGGTTCGCGTCCGAGGAGATGAATCTTGGTGTTACAGTGCGCATTCATGATCACGTGATTTGGGCTTCTTTCGCCGGAATCTCCCGCACTTGACAGATTTGCCCCAATGTACGACAAGCCACAAAAGAGCGCGTGTATAGGTAGGTGTGGTGGAGGTGGTTGGTGCGGGATTCGACTGGCCTTCGAATGCCCAACATCAGACTCTTCGATTCCCTCGCATCCTCAAAGTTCATCTTGATCGTTCGCCAGCCGACGTCATAGGCTATGAAGAGTATCAGCGCCGGGCAGAGGCCAGTCACGAAGCTGGAGACCCTGACGCAAAATACCGCTCATGGTTGAGTAAGCTTGATCCTGAAAGCGAGGACGATATGGAGGCTTTAGCCACCCCGTTACGATTTAGTGATTCCTAGGGTCCGCCTTGACTAACGAGAATGTGTTAAGTGTATAGATTGTCTGCAAGACAGGTATCAAGAGGCGGGCTAGTAGTCTATTGGTCTCTTCAAACAGTCAAATAGTACGAAGAGGTTTCGTCTAGATGTTATTGCGACAAAGCTGCTTGGTAAGGCATACACGCAAAGAACCGACAGAACCCTGTCTAATCGAGATCGCGGATAGCTAGCAATAGACTGAGACCGCAAATTGACGCCTGCAAGATATCGCATTCGCGAGCGGCTATACGTCTAATCCAAATTGTATTTAGGAGCTGGTACCGCAGACTTACCCAGCCTAGGGCAGGACTACTATCCTGCATTGCTTATATTGGGCCAGAACGAAGCTGATGCACGGGGCACGTTACATGTGCTTAAATTGCTCTCATAGGCACTTTGAATGTCACACTGGGAGAGGCATATTTTCGGCCTTGACTCTCTGTCAAGAGCCGCTCAGTGGATAATTTCGACGGGGTGCATTAGTTTGGTAGTCCTCTCGGCGTTAAGCCTGGAATCAGATAGTGGTCCTTGGTGCTGCAGACCTATGATTCGTGCTCTCCGAAATCACTAGCATCTCGACGACACTGGTCCTCCATGTGAAGCCGTGAATAGTGCCCGTAGTCAGAGCTCAGAGTTGGCAAATGGAGGAATGTGTCCGAGTATGCACACGTCGAAAGGAATAAACGATGGAGGGATAGAGCTTTCTTTGATCAACAATAAATGAAATTAGTGTTAGAGTGACGCTTCTAAAGCACTGCTACTACGTGACAATTACGTGCGCGCAATCGCGAGTGTCGCGCTGAAGGCAAAAATTTGGATCACGTGATTTTATGTAGTAGGCAGTAATGCGATGCTGTTCTATTGACAAGGGTCATCCAACTGGTGGATAAACCCGCCGTGGGGGTGGCTGTGCGATCCGGCTTACTTGTAACGCAGCTTAGCTCACTCTGGCACACCTTTAGCTCACCCTTGGCTCACCTTTGGCTCAACCTCGGCTCACCTAAGAGGGTGAGCCTAAGCGGTAACAGCTCACTTACTAATCCGGAACGAGAAGTTCGGTCGTGAGAATCTAGGCTATTATCTCAGAGTATTAAGCTACTATTCTTCCGTTATCGGGTCCCTACTATACCGCGGCTCCTTCTCGGATATCCAACTTAATACAGTCATAGGTTTACTCGTAAGATACCTTTAGTACATAAACCCTCGTTTACGGTTTCTTACAACGGTATACCCCTAGTATCCTTTTCTCAAACGTTATACAATTTATACACACCTACTAATTAGTCTATATAATAATTTACTTATTATCCTATAGAATCGTAAACGTTTATAGAGAGTCTCGTTTCTTTAATTAATTAGCTTATTATTTAACTTC
>JAKLMC020000072.1:0-19903 GCA_022813615.2 Knufia fluminis
TCACCAGCGGCGAAAGTGTGTCTGACAGGAAAAGGCGCAGTGGACTTCTGCCGCTTGACCGTAGGTGGACACCGTGCAACCCGGTCTCCGTCTACCATGGTCGACTGACAACGAAGCAGATCATCATCACCATCACCACCGGGCTGGCACTGTTGTTGGCGGTCGGCCGAGGGATCGTGGCATGCCAGATGAAGAGCAGGACTTCCAGGGGCGGTCACCACGTTCAACAGGTTTTCATGTGAGGCGGACAGCATTGGGAGAGGTACAGTATGAATGAAACTGCGCTCGGGTGGAATGGAGGTTGGTACCGGCAACTCGCGCTTAGCGGCTCCTTCTGCCGCAGAGCCCGATTGGCACAGCGTCAGCCAGCAGCGGCACTCCATAGCATTCTCCGTAGCACCACTACAATCGATGTCGGTCTCCCGGACTATCACAACATCGAACCACACGTGCAGTGGCCTCGTTTCACGACATTCGCCTCCACCTACCTTCGACACCATCGGTAATGAGCTCCGCTTCCCAGACGTCAAGATACTCGAAGTCACACATATCAAAGTCAGCAACCTTTCCTCTGCGACAAGGGCAGAAAGCAAAATGTGCTACAGTGTGTTCCCAGCCGAAGTAGCTGCAGCTGCACTACTTGGTCACCCGCGTTCAGATCTCCTTCAAGAAACCAACTTCGATGACCTTGTCCACCGGCACATTCAAGTTTCGCCATTTTGTCCTCGTAAACTCGCATAGCGACACGAATCCCGCCGGCGGCCGTTTGCCTACCGATGTTAGTAGCCATGCTGGACCTAAATCGATTCTTTTCTACGACATAGACAACGTGATGGTGGAAACCTCGATCAGGCCTGCTCATCCCTTGACGGCGGTGTATGGCCGTTGAGCCTATAAGTCTGACCTATACCTGTTTGGTCGACACAAGTCTTGTGGCGACAATAACCAGAAATGAGACCTTCTCAGGCCTTTATTGCCCGTTCCGTGTGACATCAACAGGACAGCTCTGGGCCTCTTCAACTTTCATCGCGTCTCTAGAGCCTAATGACCCTCTTGGGTGTAGCTCTACGGGCTCCGCCGGTATGAAGTCAAGCTCGGCCTCCTCAACTCTGTTATCAGCATCTTCTTCTGTCACCACTTCTAGTGTTATCTTAATCCTGGGTTGACGACGTTAGGCTTCGCCCTCAGCGTCTCTATCTCTGTCTTCTGCAACCGCAATCGATTCTCGAGATCATTGCGTTCCGAGCTGATTTCTTTCACTTCCATCTCAAGAGACGTGATCTTGCGCTTCTGTCAAGCCAACCGCGGCTGATGTTAGCAACCTCATCATATTCGCCTCTTTTACCGAAAGACTGACTTTGATGCGGAGTTTTTCTTCTAAGAAGTGACAGTGGTCTAGAAGGGTTTCGGCTCTATCAAGTAATTCTGATGCCGCGTACTTGTCACGGATATCCTCGTCTTCTTGGTAACGATAACCACGAAGGTCTTTCTCATATGCCTTGAGGTCCTTAATGGGGGGTTGGACTTCTTAGGAATATGGAGAGTGAGGCATGCTGCGCCCGGATATGCTTCTGAAAACCATGTTCCATGGACTTGAGCCTGAACTAAATAGATGCTGTCCAGGCCACAGGACCTATTTCCAGCCAGGGATTTGCATCGTCAAGGCCAAGGGTTTGTGCCAGGTGGCAAAGACGGCGGTCAGGGGGCAGCACTTCTAGTCAGTCATGGAGTTTCCATTAGTGCAATGCAGCGCCGATCGAGCAGGATATGAACCAGCCTTCGTGGCTACCTGCAGTTACCACTGTGAGCTAATGGGTGCACAAATGTAGAATTGCCTCGCACCCTCCCCCTTGCACCTTCCTGCTGCCGATGACAGGCAGACAGAATGGATAGCAACATGACCATAATGTCCACTCTATGGGATATGAGACCAGGCAGAAGCAAGGTTTCTCTTGCTTGCCACACGCGGAGTGCCCACGAGTGCATAAGGGAGGCCTGCACCAGTCTAGTAAGTTTATAGGAGGTTACCTGAAACAGAGCATGCAAAGCATGCAAAGAGGCTTATCGGCTTTAGGTCCCGCCCAACTCAATGACATTTGATGGGTTCACTTGTGCAGGCATCACATCTGGCTCGATGCTGCTATGTCCACCTCTGCTAAATGCGTCATAACTCTCTCAGCTTCACTCTGCCGCCACAACCAGAAGTTGCAGCCTTGACCCTCAGCTGTTACGCCTAGCCTGGGTAAGCATAGATTTGGGAAGCACTGACGACATCTTTACTGAACCAACTTCTGTGCTTGCTCTAATGGTGGTTGAGAGCATTAAGCTCGATCAAACTGCATGCTCACAGGCCGTGCAACTCTTGCTATTGTACGTCTTAAATTTCCCAATATCAGGGGCACGACACGGCTTAGTGGCTGCTAAACGTGCCCCCCCACACGTAGCGGCGAGGCAGAACACTGATTTCGATGCCGTCCTGCTCCTCAGCTGAGGTTATGAACGCCGTAGCTGGCCAGTACGCCTTCCGTGATAAGTGACATACCTTCATCGGTCATAGACAGCGCTAGTACTGGCGTCCACATTCACTGCTGGAACCTAGCTTCTTGTACGAGAAGCATGTGGTGCATATCGCTTAGCGTCCCGCTAGCGGCCAACACAGCCGGGCTTTCAAGGTGATTCTGGTGCACGACTGGAGGCATACTGCTGCAGCTTCTCACGTGCTACCAAGGAGTACGGTGATGTAAAATCAGCACAAGAGCTGATGGTCATGTGATCATCTCGGTGGACGAAGTTGAGCGTTTTGGCCCGGAAGATCTTGAATCAGGAGAAATGGCTTAGGAATCTACCATGACAGTGAGCAGTGGTTCCAACAGCATCTCGTGTAGTGCATGTGATGAATGCTCCTGCAAAGGTGCGGACGTTACCAGTCACTCTTTTTGGCGTGCTCTATCAGCAACATACAGATGATTTCGGGTGACCGGAAGCTTAGTTTCCCGTGCCGTCAACGGGTTCGATTTTGCTCTCACTGAGTATACTGGCTAAAGCCTGTTGCACAGCCAGTTGCGTAACAGCTCGTATCGGTAACGCCTGGCCAATCTTCAGGGAGAAACACGCCTGGTAGCGGCATACAGTTGTATTCGTCTCTGATTTGTGAGAATGTATCAGCAAGGAAGATTGAGATATCGTGTTTGATCATCAGCGGTGGTATTTCATGGAGGACCACTTCCTGACGAGCATCAATCGATACGCGTGAGAATCCGAGCTGAATCACTAGTTCTGGCCACCTGGTCAGAAACCATCGTAGACACCTGTGACGATACTGGCTCACACGAGACCAAAGCTGCAGCAAAGTTTGAATATCGTCCTCTTTCTGACATTCGTCGAGCGCGTCGACCACAATGATATATGTGGCTGCCGTAGGAGAATACTTTCGATAATGGCTTTCTAGCAGTTTATCGAATTGGGCAAGGTTGGGGATCTTCTGGTGAAGCTGGCGCACAATGGTGGGAAAGAACAGGACCGCAGAGGCCCGATCTCCTTCACCGGGTACGGAGTTTCGCCGCGCTTCCACCCTGTACACGTGCAGTCTATCTTCATCTTTGAGCACCAAATGCCTCGGACAGCCATCTTCTTAGAGCCGCATGCAACAAGCAACTGCTTTGTGATGTCTGTATGAGTTTTTCGGGTGTAGAGGGCCGATTTTTTTTATTGCACTAAATAATCAAATCATAAAGCCTTGTGCACCTTGGCCGTCACTGTCTACATCGGTGACCACATAGGGAAGATTTACTTCCAGGAGAAGGTGCCGCTGTTCCTTTTGACATTTGGTTATCGAACAACCTCCTTGTCGTCACCTGTTAAACTTCGATATCAAAATATGACTGCTGTATCAGTCATCCATTAATGAAGGAGAGTGAAGCCACCGTATTCTCTCCTTTCGCCAAGATAGTCCAATAGGCCCATAATGCCAAAATAGACTACAGATTGTTTTTCGCATCGATTTGGTTATTTTGAGCAATATGGTTCAATCAAACAGGAGCGAGAAAGCCGTCCGGCATCATGCAGGTGTAGCTTCAATAGTCACTATGTTTAACGCTTGATTAGATTTGACGTCGCAACGTTTGCTGGGTAAGATCGTGCTCAAGATTGGGCCCAGACGCACCCTACCCCTGATGGAAAATACTGTGTAATCAAGTCAATCACAATCAAAACATAAACAAGACTCGTAATGCCTTGAAAAAAGTCGGCCATGGCAACAGGACCGGCAACTGTTCAGCAGCATCGAACCATCCCTGGCTGTGGCCGGCGTTGTGGTGTCGTTGGGCAAGATATTCATGGACCTGTCCATATACACTACCCTTGAACGCTCCCTAGACGCGTCGTGGAGTGAATGACAGGACAAAATTCCTTGCTAAGGCGCTTTCATGTACTCAATGTATTCTTAGTGAGGACAACAACATCGACCCCACTAACTAATGCATGGTAAGTGGCGGAGAAAGAGTGGCTCTTGGTTGCACCATGTCTTCCTCGTAGCTAGCCAAAGCGTAAGATCGCAGCCAATGAGCCTGCTGGATAGATGAGCAGGTACGCGTTTCTTGTTTGGAAGCTGCAATTGACAGCCTCCCAACCACGAAACAAGAAACCGAGCATGACTGGAGCGATATTAGGCCTAGCTCGAATGGCCGCAGCTGGGAATTTTACACAAGACACACCTGTCTTTCCGTAACTGGAAAACGACTTGCGTCTGGCACGGCAGATCGACGATCGTGGGCAATGATAAGGCTTGACCCCGGTGTAAGCGTGGAGACACTCCATCAGCTGAGAGCCTTTTATTTATGTAGAATCGGGGCGTCCTCTTCGCCCTGCTCTCGCAGTTTGTTACTCCTACTCCATGATTAAAATGGCAAAGACCACACCACTCACTATTAGCGCTTTGCGTGAATGCATCGCTCATTTCGCAGATGAGGACTCGATTGAGACACTGTGGCAGGATGAGAATGGCCAGAAGGTGCTGAAGCAGGTCTCCCTACTGGTACGCCGGGAAGAAAGTCGCAATGGACAAGCATCTTTGTCTCCACGAGTCCGAGCATTGAGAGCAATCACAGCAGTTGGAGAAATTGACCCGCCTTCGGACGAAGACATGCTCTCTTGGTCCCGACACCACGCATCATTCTGGACCATTCGTCTCAATTTTGGTGAAAGGCACGAAGTCGATATGAGACACGAGGCCTTGGGAAGCCGATTACGCATGATTTCACACCTAGACAGCCTCAACAAATCGCTCCGTGTCCGGAGGAGGTTTTTGTGTTTGTTCCTTTACGACTTTGCGAAGATGGTACATCCGAATGCGGAGCGACTGGGAGCCGCCACGATTCGGTCGGTCGTGGCACAGCTTCACCTCTGCGGTATGGAAGATGTCGACACCGTCCAGCTCAAGGCTTTCATTGCTATTGGCAGAAGACTGGATGAGTTGCATCGGCTAGCTGGAACTGGCGCCCTTTTTTGCTTGCCCAAGGAGGCTGATGATGGGACACGGTAAGTTAGGATCTCACATTCTTCTGCCTGACTTCCGTTAACCATGTGATGTACAGATTGGAGCAATTGGGGGAACTGGTTCCAGATCTCGCGCAGTGGCTGCTTGACACTGGACTGGAGCAGTGGAGCCAGGCGCACGGGGCAGATTCGCTTGGCGATGATGCACGCAAATCTATGATCGAGTCTGTGGCGTTGACGGCACCCTTGGACGCAGGAGGAGGGAATTGCGGGTCGGTATCTAGCTTGGATTTCATGTTTGTGCAGTAGGATTGGCTGGCTGTTTTCGAAAATATATCGCTAGACAATCAAAGATTGATTGGACATTGACTTCCTCTAAGAACAGTAGATATTGACCTTGGCCAAACCTAGTGCCGTCCTGGCGGTCCTCCGTACTTGCTACTATTACCGAACAGCCAGGTGTTGTAGGGATCAGGATGCCGAAGAGTCCGGATTCTTGAGTCAGTGGTACTCGTGAACCTGCCACTACGAACCTCAACCCCAACAGGATTGAGCGTGATTGCCACGGGAGGTAGGACTGTTCCAGATCAGTCTTAGGGGTTGATCCAACCACGCCATATGCATACCAGAGTCTGCAGCCGAAACTGGGTAATGAATGGTTGCGTGCGCTCTTGAAGTCCGCGTTCATCTGAGCAAATATGGCTCCCCCGGTCAATGTGAAAACTTTGCACACTGAGCCACCATCCAACCTGGACCAATGCGTCGAAAGCATCTTTCGACAGCGTGCCCACACTGAGATGTCTATAGTTGTTGTCAGCCATTTTGAGGAGAATGTACATCTCATATACGTTCTACGAATAAAGCGACCGCATTGAAGGAACAAAGACTTGGAAGTTCTGCATGGTCATGTGACTTGCTTGAAGAACCACTTCTTTAGCGCATCTATCATCACAAAAATTTCATACCTTTGGAGGAACCTCATGGTGTTCTACCACAGTAGAGCGGCATTTGACATGATCTCAAAGTGAAGTCTCTCAATCCAGATACTACAACGGCCGCAATTCCCGGTGCGATTACAATGAACCGCTGTGGCACATTGAAGAAATAGAGAAGACAATGGTTTATACACCCATTCGAGGCCCGTGCCCTTACGTTATAGTGAAAAACGGCCATCAGCCCACGGTCTGGATCACTGTCCGGAGCATGAATAGCAGGATGATGCATGGAATCCAACGATGATGACACCATGCCAGTTCAAGATTGGACTCGTCTTGCATTGGCTAGCACAGCCCATCCTCTCAATCGTAACTATTTCTCGTCGTAATGATGTGCACGCTATACCCATAGAGAAACAGATTGTCCCAGGCATCACTTTGCGATATGACTGAGCAATCGCTCCGCGGCTCGTAGCAGATTTTTGGCTCCGCAGAGCAAGGCCTCAGCTGATGCCTTGTCTCCATGTTGGTCATACTCAACTATACGCAATGCCAATCCGCACTAAGCTCGCCTCTTCGATTTTAGCGCGTCGGCGTGGAATCAAGTTGTCGGTTGACTCTGAATGACCGTGCAAATTTATTGTCTGGTTGAGCTGAGCCTTCCTACTGTCAACAGGGAATGTCCAGGAGCTTTGCATCGACGTCTGTGCGCCTGAGCTCTCCCCAAGCATCTCATGCAAGTCTTCCAGCACGACGGGCTCAATTTCGTTATTCGGAAGTATATTCTCTCCTGCCTGTCCAACAGGCTCCTCAAAAATCAGTTCAACATGACCACGATCTGAATTTTCAGGTCGTGATCGAATCCGAATATTTGCTATCGTGGCATAAGTACGTAGATGACTGATTCCGCCTCCAGTGTTTTGCAATGCCTTGTCCGGTGGATGTGAGTTTTGCGCAAGGGCAAGCAGCTCGGCAATAGAATCCCAACTTCGCGAGACTCGTCGTCGAATGATCAGCCACAGCATGTGGAATGAAGCTAGGACGGCATGCGCTAGAAGGACTGTCGTAGCGAGGTATTTTGGTAAGCTAGCCCTAAATGCATAGCCACTCAGCTGCATTGATGATCGAAGGACAGTGTATGTGGACGCATCCCCAGCTGGAACCTCTAAGGCACTGCGACCTCTCAGGATCTGCTGATTAAAATCATGCCGAGGCTGGTACATGGCGATGGCGTTATCAGATTCGTTTTCGGGCATGGTAAATACTCGGTGGCTACCAGACCGGCTCAGTCCATCGGCAAGGACGCTACTAATGATTGCCTCCAAAAGTCTCCTTCTACCTCCACCCGTGGCTCGATCTTCTTTCTCCCATTCTTCTG
Organism: Knufia fluminis; assembly: GCA_022813615.2. NCBI lineage: Eukaryota > Fungi > Ascomycota > Eurotiomycetes > Chaetothyriales > Trichomeriaceae > Knufia > Knufia fluminis. Next base: position 7,807 of record JAKLMC020000072.1, read on the forward strand.
TCTGTATTGCGTGGTCCTGATTTTCGCTTAAGCTTCCGGCGCCGGCGGATGCTAGAATTGCTTCAATCGTGGAAGCAGGCCAGCTAATATTCATGCCAGGTACCGGTGGCGCTGGTGGGGTCAACATGTCCAACCATATGTCGCCAATCGCTATTCGACCATTTGTGGGACTGAGTACTTGGTCTGCGCTTGGCGGCGTCCAACGAGGCGAACGCTCGCCAAAGAAGATGCCGTACGGGTACCAGCCCGACCAAAAAGTGTAGGAATCTGTACGCAGCGTTGTAGGAACCCAGCCGGTCTGCGCTGAGCAACCAACCACAATGCGACTATCGCCATGCTTAACCCAAGGTAACTCTACTATAGCACCTGAACTGACCGTTCCAAATCTGTCTGGGAGTTGAACCCACCGAAAACGTAAGTTACTGCTTGAGCTAGCGTTTAAGACGCCACCAACATCGAACTCGAGGTTTTCTCCCCAATCCCAGCGACGTTCTACGGCTGGGAAGTACATTGACTTGCTTTCAGTTGACAAATTCTGTGGACCAGTGCATCGAACCGCTGCGAATGCACTAAGGGCTGAAGCTCGAATACTTCGGTCATCAACTTGTGAGGGGACGACATCCATCGAAGCTAGAACAGCCTTCCACCAGTCTTTCGTGACTTGTTCAAGGAGGATGGAAGACGCTGCGTGAGCCTGGACCAGCCAGGTATACGGCTGTATACTTTCATTGGCTGAGCGCGGGTCTCCTAATGCGTAGAGTGGTGGTACCCGAGAGGCTGGACTGTGAACGGGCCAATAAAACCGGGATCCAGACAGGTCTTTTGCAAAGGTTGGGATATCATTTCCAAGGAGATCTTTGTAATTGATACCGGACCATCGTTGCCACAGTGAACTATACCCTCCTGCAGGACAGACGTCGCGGAGAGCAGATACCGATGGTGAACATAATGCTGTAAGCTCAGGCATGTCTCCCGAAAGATCTTCCGGCCAAAATTGACCGGAGGTACCATTGAGGTAGAAATCTGTCTGACCAGCAGGATACGCCTGAGGCTTGGGCACTAAGAGGACAGCACTTGCAGGACCGGCTATTATAGCCGTTATGCCAGACACAATGAGAAGAAGGACGAAACCTGTGCGCTTCATCCTCTTCTTACTGCAGCATAAGTAAGCCAATGAACCATAAAAATCTTTCCTGAAGTAGAATTCGAAGTTACTAAAGGATAGACCCGAACCGATCAAACCAAGTGGTACGCCATCTCCATAGAGCAGCTCGTGTCGCACAATGTGCAAGATAATTTGGCTCAAGCTAGCCACTATCATGATTTCGTGTATTTTAGCAGACAATTGCAGCAGCATTAACACCGTGGTATCAGAGCTGGTCAAGCCGGGAAAGTCAACACCAATGTAAAAACCCTGAAAGTTGATCCATAGAATAGCGATTGTTGTAGAAATTGGCAGGAGATGCACACCACATTGCCATGCTATCAATCTGCTTGATTTGTTGATGACGACCTTTTCTGCCTCTTGCTGTTTCCGTCGTACATCGAATATCCGTGGAGGTATCATCTTGCCAACTGATCTCGGTAGGGAGCGGCTGCTGCTCTTGATCACAGCAAACTATGTTTGCACGGTAGTGCTCAATGTTTGATAAATCCTGCCTCTGCCCGCGAAAATACTCCATATCGGTGGCTGCTACATCAAAGGTCAATACAGTAGACGCAGGTTTACGCGCCCGCAAAAGTACAAACCTATGTACACTAGTGTTTCATGAGACACAAAATGGAACAAGACCATCCCATCGATTGGCTTGTAGTAGTCTTGGCAAAATTTGCCGCCGGCTTCATTTCGTGGAGCAAATCGGAGTGTTTTAGGCTTGCGCCAATAGCCGCCTTCGAGGCGTGGTTTTAGATTGCGGGCAATTCCTTACGAGGACAATGATACTACAACTACCTCTCGGCCTAGGGTATGGGAGATCTGAAAATAGACAATGAAAAAGTCGTTCGGTGACCACTGTTGTTCGAATTTGCTCAAAATCCGATATAATAATATGGGCACATGTCAAAGGATCTAATATGTCGCACCAGAGGGGTTCGCTGCCGCATCACCCTCTGAATTTACTCAGGCTCCCAAAGTTGTGATTCTTGATTAAATTTATGCCTGCTCATGGTCAATATATCGGGTATTCAGAACGGCCGGAACAGCTCGTACCAATGAAATCTGGTATTGGTCAGCGACCTGGCTCCATACTCTTCACGCAAGATCTTGTCACTCTTTGCGGGGACTTTGACTTCCACTCCTTCAAAGTCTGATTGCTCGAGAGGATAGATATCCTGCTTCTAGCATGGACGTCAATCAAAATAGGTTCTGTATCTGCGGAATCAGTCTTCTTACCTCATATCGGTGCCCGTCTTTGCAGAACATCGCAGTCAGTGGTCCAGAGACCAAATCCACTTCGTCGAGATGTATTGCAGTGATATCAATGAATTTGCCATTTGTTTGGTCGATCCAGCGACCGTCTATCTTGTTTGCGACGTCTCTAAAGGATACAATGGAGTAATGCGGATTGATGTCTAGTAGATATCTTCGACTTGATTTTGTCTTTGGCAAGGGGTACACGAATTCGGTCATGTTGTATTCCACGGCAAGTTTCGCAATGTCTTTCGCAGGCATTTGAACGTCTATGTCGGTGTCCCACGGCATCAGCTTGCGGTTCCAATACCAGCCTAGAAGGGTGCCGTGTGCCAGCCAAGTCTCTGTGTCAAGTTCTCGCATGGTAGTCGCATAGCTGGCAAGGAGTCCTTTGAGTGTTGAACGAATCTCGTCATTACCCAACGCATGATCCAGAGCAAAACGAGTGTCGCAATGGCTGACAGCACCCAGCTTGTGCGTTTTGCTATAGAAGTCTCTTTCTCTGAAATATTGGTAGGTTCCTGGCAAGGGTTCAAGGGTTGGTGGCGGGCTTTGCTGCTTCAGGTAGAACAGGAGAATTATCACAACAAAGACACAGACGGATAGGAACCATATTCGACTACCTCGCCTGTAGACATTCATGGTCCGCTTGGGACAGTCGACCTTGCAGAAAGTTGGAAGTTGGTGTGGTTGTGTCACTCGTGGGATCACATGCAGTTCGCAGTGAAAGATTCTTTCCATAGCCTCCTACAGCCTTCCTGCGCTCAATCGGTCCGACCGGCTCAGGCCCAATCACGTGATTTACCTGCCGCTAACTTTGCGAGCTTGGCTGTGCACGTTTACAGTTTGAGAGATGAACAGGGAGTCTTTGTCTCAGCATCAGACGGACGGCTACGATACGGCCAATTTGTTTGACAAATTATACGTCGCAATAGGTCAACACGCTTAAAGTCCGGCTCTCCTGCCCCAGTTCCCGCTGTGTTCCATCCTAGCGATATTCATAGCATCATCTCGCACCCAACTCAGGTTTCATTCTGTTTGAGTGTCTTCGTTAGTGCACAATTGCTCTCGTCAGCGGTGTCAAGAAACAGCTTACCTGTTCGATGTGATGTCACACGGCAGAAGTAGCAGCATCTCGTATTCAAACCGGTCAATGATCCGCTGCCACCGTTTGCCCAACTGTTGTATCGCCGCAACTCGCGCACGAATACCCGGTCAGCGCTTGCATGTATATCTGCTCCGCCTCGTCGAGCTTTCCTTGATCAGCATAAGAAGGCCGAGATTGTTGATCATGTCGAGAGTCGAGGTATGCTCGGGTCCTAGTGCTTTTTTATACCCGGCCATTGCTTGCACGTACATCTGCTCAGCGCCTGATGTGAGAATTGCAAGTTCCCTAACCGCGCACGCTAGTTTCGAATAGACTGCGACGTCTAGGCGACACGTTCAACACGACGTCGTCGACACTTGAATGCCCAACATCGATGAATGGCACTGTGGCATACGCTTGTTCAACCAATAGCCCGATTGTTGTCAACTTTTGTGGGGTACAGGAGATAGAAGAGCAAGAAGCCGACATGGCAAACACGGGCAAGGCTTGGTGGGAGAGTCTCTCTCGGCAGCGGACTTCCCCACATTTTCGTTACCCGTTGGAATATCCCCCGAGGCAAAAGAGCACTACCCTTACAAAAATGACAATCCAAAAGGTGTCCGCCGCGACGAGAAGTATTATTCGACCTAGCATACTAACATTGCACCATGAGCAAAGACATTGATATAGTCGTTCATTATGCCGTCAGGCAGGAGAACTTCACCGAGGCAGCGAGGGTAATTATTATGCATGATTGCATGCAGCATCGATTTCAGATATCGCAGACGAATACGGGCAATCAAGCTGCCATGCAGTGCTGGAGCGTCTCATACAGGCGACGAGCAGCAAAGTGGTATCTGCTCGAATCTTGTGCAAGAAGTGACCATTGCGCTAGAATAGCTCAGCCTAAACTCTTGCTATGCTGACGAGAAGCTTTGGCAACAATCTCTGGGTTTACATGATCATAAACGATGCGATCCTTGTTACTTTTTATTGTACAAAGAAATCGTGCTCTACATCAAAAACCGACAAAGCTTCTGCCATTCATTGGCATAGGATTAACCGGATGGATCACGTGCGGGGTTGCGCTTCCAACGATGCATACGCTCGAAATGTCCCAGTGCGGCAGAGCCTCCGCCATGGCAACTACTCAGGTAGTGCAACTGGATCGAGAGCTTCAAGTGATCGTCGAGGGACACAAACCATGGTTGCTCTCTACGACCTTCCGTCCGTTCCAATCCACGATCGAGATATGCAGTCACGATTCCGAGATGCAGTTATATGGAGAGGGACTGGTGCATTACTTTCGATCTCAATTTTGGAAGGTAAATATGAGCATGCTACTGGAGCATGGCGCTAATACTTATAAGTTCGACCAGAATGACCAACCGATCGGTGAGCGAAGGGTAATCGCGATCCGCTTCGTATCCGAGGCAGACCTCCCCGTTGATCCCGGATGGTCGTTCGACATCATCCCGGTATCAGGACCTATTTTCGTCAATGACACCCTCGTCAAAGTCGGATCTTATGGGCACGTCGATCGATCTTCACGAATACAGGCGGTCTCCCCACCCATTGAGCCCATCCGACATTGTTGGCTGTACATGAACAGGAACAGCGTAAACAGGTAGTCCCTGCATGCACAAGCTGGGATTGACTGCACCTTCAAGTTAGCAATTTTCATCGGCTAAAGACACGACATACGGTTCTGGTTGGCGGTCGCCGTTGCCATGGTCAGGCTATCCACTTGCCGCAACAGATAGTCGAAGACAGCTGTTCGCAGATCCTGGTTCTCACGAGCCAATGCCACAATCCCCTTTGACTTCAGATGTTGGATGGCTTTCTCGCGGCCTTCACCTGTCTTCGGGATTCTCAGTTCCCATCTATTGTTGAATTAGTTAGCCACACAAGAGCAAAGGTTAACCGGACATACAGCTGTCTCGCATGCGCGACCCCCAAAACGAACGTAACCCCTTTGCCCAACGAGGCTTCTAATGCTTCATACCGCGAACCCGCATCTTGCAGCTGACTGACATCCTTGCCCTCAACACGGGAGTGCGGTTCTACCTCCCGTAATTGTGCTGCAACGAACTCTGCGTTGAGTCGGAATTGCTTCTGCAGTTGCGATAACACTATGCAGAAGCAGCGACGGAGCATTTCCGCCCAAGCGCCGACTCGGTCGAAGCGAGAACATTGGTACACGATGTGCACCACCGGATCCGAAATCAACGGGACAATTTCCATCATGCTGACGAACAATTCGGGATTGGCGGTCCACTCATCTCGTCTAACCTTGAGAAGAGAAGCAGTCTCGGGGTCTGGACCTGCGTACTGTAGTACAGACCCCCAACGGTCCTTTGTCGATTTGACCCGGAGAGTGAATGGAATACTTTTCGACAGCTGCTTGTCCGTTTTCAGCTGTTGATGGATTTCGTCCAACACTCGTTTGATCTCCTCGACGCTTCGTATCGCCATTCTCTAAGGTCAAAATGCTGTCATCGAGACGTGCCTCATGACAAGTTGGCGCCGTGGGTGTACTAATAGCTTTGATCGCAGGGCAAACAGGCACTAAGCTTGAGCGCTCAAGCTTAGTGCCTCCACTCGGGGGTGCAGCCCCGCGTAGGTTTCCGGCCCACTGATCATGATACAAGGTCGCGCTAGGAAATCCACCCAAGACTCGAATGCATCAAAATCAGCAGTACCATGATGAATGTGGGTTCAGAGAGCGCTGTCGCCAGCAGTGATTGGATGCATGCTTCAAAATTTGTATGAGCAGGGGACTCATTTTATGCGGACAGTTCTTGTTCATGCACAGACCTTAAGCGCGTGAGTGCTCTGCACTCCGCACGTCTGCTATCCTCTTCGTGGCACCAGTCCTCGACACCAGCTGCAAGAGTATTTCGTAGACCCCCTGGACTTGGTAAGGATCAACGTTATTCATGAAGTTGATGGCCTTCAATGCTCAAAATGGCCAGGCTGAACTTACCATTCCATTTGTTGGCGGCAAGGATAGCAATGTGGCAATTCCCGGTGTAGCCTTAACCATACGTTGTCCCTGGCTCCCACTATGCTGTCCTATGGCTTCATCTGCCCTTTATCCCCCTCAAGGTCGCAAGCTGCGATTGGTTTGTCATATACATCAACATTTTATCGATCCAACTGTCTTGCCACCGGAAGAACCGCGATTCACAGGCGCATGTGTTGTCTCACGTACAAAGCGACCAAGTGGTCAAAACGAAGATCGCCTATTTTCTGGATCACAACGTCTATTGGCTTGATTGCACTTGCGTCCTTGTTGACCATACACAAATACCATCTCATATCTCATGGCGAATGCCCTGTGATGGTTGGACACTTTCAGATCGTCGTACATCACTGCCGTCCCTCTTTGCGAAACTTATCTTGACCGTGATAGATTATTCTCACTTCTGGTGCGACTTTTATGTCTTTCTTCTCCTCGAGTGAAGGTTAGTGGCTCAGAACGGCATTTATAATGTTCGTGGGCGTTGCCACATTGCTGACAGCTCGACCACACGCAGCTGTATGCACCACAAAGACAGGCTGGGATGGATGTCAATCAACCAGCCGTAAGGAAGAGACGAAGCGAATCGGTGCTCGGCGATGATGGGAAGGAGCGACAGGAGGATGCACAAGCTGAAAGAGAACTATCTGCAACAGTATCAGAGGCCAAGCTAGCGAGGATGGTGAAGGCACACGAGCACTATGTGCTCAGACAAGCACGACAACGGGCTCGATATTATTGTTGCAGTTGCGATAGGGGGACGGCATGCCAAAAGAGTATTTGTTCCGGTTGTGGTCACGACCACTGTCCAGCGTGCCTAGTACATCAGAATCAGACAGCGAGGAAAGAGCCTTAGTATACATAAATCCTGAAATTAGCTGCTCATCTTTCTTACTCCTGAATACTAGCTCGTGAATTGGGTGCACTTGACCATCAGTCTATCACTGCAGGGCGCACGGCAGATGACCCGAAATTTGGGACCTGTATCACACATCAGCTACATGCGTTGGCCATAAATTCGAAACGAGGAGGCTGATGGGTTAAATAGATCATGAGCAGGACGAACGTCTGCGCTGCTTTTCCCATTACAACCGTGTGAGGGCACTTACGTCATTCAAAACATGCATTCAAATTCTGGTCTCCTCGACCCCACCTATTTACAACTAGACTGCGCAAATCTCTGCAGGGTCAAGATATATTCTGGTTTCGTCATGTCCTTGCAGAAAGCAGAGCTCAGCGAAGCGGACTTAGTCATTTACAGATGGATTAAAGAATGGCTGATCCCACAGACATGGGAGAAATCCCCGAACGGCTCTACGGACGGCATCAAGCCACAGAAAATAGTCGAAATATTGCCACTTCTGAAAAAGACGAGCGCGGCGGTCCAGGTAGGTCCTACGCACCCTTCTATCCGGTGACTAACTAAAACAGTTGGCAAACTTCGAATTCGGTATCGTGAGAACGAGCGACCCTTCACCGGCAGAGACCGACGAAATGACATTTTTCTTTTGCCTTGCAGCAAGTGAGTCATCCAAGATAGGAACCACGACTCTTGTGGAAGACGAAGCATATTGGGTGACTGGGACGGTTTGGTTGTACCCTCAAACAAGCCTGCTTTACATGCGGCCAAAAAAGTCCGAGGCTGTCGCCGAGCCTATCGCAGAGTAGTCATGACTGAGAGCACGCGAAGCGTCCATGGCAAAAGAATCGAGATCGAGGGTTGGGGCTGTATTCTGGTGTACAAAACCATCCGCCGTAAATGAACCGAGATCGAGGAATGGGTGGATTGAACCACCCGCAGCAAAGTGGTCGAAATCAATGGCTGAGACCGTCTGTCCAACGGAAGCGTCTGGCAAAAATATCGACTCAGTTATCGTACCGAACGAAGGTGTTTGTGTAACACACTGTGCACTGGGTGGGAGTTTCTGTGACGTTAAGAGTGCCTTTGTGTTAGATCTTTGACGTTTCCGCTTTTTGGGCCTTTGCCCTAGGTGTACTATTTCTCTTTCAATTCCAGATCGTAAGTTAGGATTGACAATTCTTGTGGAGGTCCCCATGCCAGGGTGATTTCTGATTGTGTTCCTCAGTGATTTGGGCTGAATGCGTCTTGGTATTGCCAATGTCGCCGACGGGCGCTCCTAATATCCCGAGGCCACTTCCTGGATGGGCTGAACGTGGTGAGCGTCTGCTTCCGGGCGCGATAGACTGCATGAGGAAGCTGGTTCTAAATAGCGTACGACGCAGCGATTGCCCGGCCGCTGCCGAATGAACGTACTGTGGAGCTCCAATTGCGATTTGACATCGGTAGACTTGGACTTGATCAAGTCCAAGAGTCATCCTCGCTGCTGTATCCTAGACTCCATGCCAGGGACATCTTGAGGAAACGAGAAGACCCCAAACGGAGCTAGAACCACCCAGAAGCCGTAGCCAATGGTCGTCTCAAGTGGACGATATTTCTGGGCGAAATAGTAGCTGTTTTCCACAATCTTCCACTTCGTGGGATGCCGGTCGTGACAGAATTGTAGAACGGACGTACCTAGCTGCTTGTACCTTGCTACGTATGTATCATATAGATACCTGCAGCCGGCGACGCCTCGAGCCTTTGACTCCTACGATACTTCTATCTTCTTCGCGCAGCGTTCAAGATCAGAGATAAGGACATCCTCGTTCTCCGGCAAGTCCTTTTGAATAATGGCATCCACAGGCTGCGTTGCCCACTTTTTCAGATCTTCTCGCTGTTCGTCGATGGCTTCAAAGAAATGTTGAATAGTTGTCAGCGTTTCTCAGTGTTGTCAAATTGTGAGGATGGCCCTGGCTCGAGCGCGACCATCTACTTCAATCAAGGTTGTTCGGCCTCGGTTGAATTAGGCCGCATCGGACCAATAAAACACCTAGTCTGTCTCCGAGCCTGACAAGTTGTCCGGGTAGAAATGATTTGTCAGGCCTTTCCATCTAATTCGGCCGAACGAGACCGACTCCCATGATCTCATATACCCAGGGCACGTGGATAAGGGCGCCCTCTGAAGTGGGATAGCTCTTGCCACCCTTAAAAGCTGGGAGCGGACTCTGTGAAAGCTTTGCAGACGAATTCGAAGCTCATAGAACTCACGACAAAAATTTACCCAGGAAATGAGACTGTCATGAATACAATCTTTTGCTCTACCTGAGGTCGTAATGAGTGTAGGGATATCTGTTCAGTCAATCGAACAAGATCATTCTCCAACGCTTGTTTTTTATTTCCCCTTCAGCATCGCCAAGTTGTGTGATGGTCGAAATTGCGGTAGAGCTCAATATTGGCTTCCAAACGACATGTAGTGTCTGGAGAGAATCGTGCCCATCGAAGACTGAAAATGCCGGCATAGCTTGCCGTACTGCCTGCCAATAATGAGTATGGTCCCACAACGAGCTGTGTATGTTAGCCAGCAACTTCTGTTCAAGACCATATATCGACCTTACCGTCTCCCCACTGCTTAAGATTTTCCATGACAGATGTATCCTCCATTCGTGTCCAACCACCGTAATGCCTAATAAAGGTAGCAGTTCTGTGACTTCATCGGGCTTGATCAAGGATCGCAGCTGTTCTAAACCAGCGGCTGTCCAAACCGCTAGCTGCACCAGCGCTTCATTCATGTCCCCTCCCGTCTCTTTGATCTCCATGCCACAGGGCAGTACCAGTAAGCTCGTGTATGCGTCGGACATCTGGCTCAGGCAGATACCCGGGTGACGACGTCGAACCGCCCGCCATATAGACTCGACCTTTGGATGGTATGGATTGAATGCAAGATCGCGTACACGCTGTTAATCTCGATCATATCTTCTGGCCGTCCCATATTACTGATCCGTAACAAACTCAGCACGACCTCGGTCCACGCATTCTCATCTTTGTGGTGATTATTACAGCGTTCTGCCCGCAGGTATATGTCCCTTACATCCTGTAGCTGTTTTTCTAGCTCCGGTGTCGCAGTAGTGATGGTGGGATCGAACATGTGCGACGGGATGTCGTTGAACTCATGGTCAATTTCTCGTAAGGTGCCTGGTACTGGTGAGAACCTTATTAGACGCTAGAAATCCGACCTACACACCTTCAATGCCTCCGGGATAACATTCACTCCGTTGTTGCGCGATATGAAGCTGCGCAGTTCTGTTACTAACTGTGGTGTTTGACCAACTTCATTTCCCGGTTGGCATACTCGAACTGGCGGAGAAGCTGTGGACAGGGCTGTAAGAAGTTTCCGTGTTGGGCTGAGCGTCCGCTTGCTGGCGATCTGTCTCTTCGATGGTGATGATGGTATCAATACGGTACGCTCGTTCAACGTAAAAGACGTATGGCCGACGCTGCTAGCGCTACCATGCTCTGACATCTGGAAATCGTCTGCAGAAGATGATGTTGTATCACTGAGTGCATTGTCATGATCGTCGTGACTCTGGCACACAGGAACTAATGCCTGATCATCGAGCCATTTTTGCAGTTGCCCTTCCTGTATGATGTGACACATTGCTATCACGAAAGGTGTAAAGGACAAAGGTGGAATGTACATTGGTGGTACGCAATGTAACTGCTGGACATGGTTTCCTCGAGACAACCACAAATCATGCCTGTAAGCACCGCACCGTGAGGTCCAGCTGCGGCCCTTTCGATTTGCCCAAACGACGCGTCGACAGGCGCGTGGTTGAATTTCGCCATCGTTGATTGGTGCTCATCTGTAGCATGGCCACCATCAGACCGCAGTATTGTTGACACTGTTGACCCGCTTTCCAACACTATCCCAAGGGCTACGCTAGATCTGTTCGCCTTGGCCTGCAGGTCACAGTCGTTCAAGGCCTCCTTCGCGATCCCATAACTCAATCCTCGACGCGCACCCACTCCATCTACTTCTTTGGATCTCTTTTCTACCTTTAATCGCTGAGCGGACATTCATTCGACGTCTCAGCCGTTCGCTCTCTGGACATAGCACACACGGACCACCTGCGACGATGTCACCTGCGAAGCTGGATATGCATGAGAAGTAGCGTTCGTGTGGCAGAAATCGCTCATGACCACAACATGCACGAAAAGAGCGAAGGACCTCCCACAAGAATGAGTTGTGGCCGCGAAGCAAGATGACAATGTCAAACAACATGGTCAGGGTTTCTTTGGCCTTCCGCTGCGGATGGGGGCCGGGTACCGGAGACGGTCTGTGCAGTTCAGGGTCCATTGCCTCCCACATGACAACCTATCCGTCCCAGGTTCGAAGGCCCGCTCTCTGACCGCTCTGCTGTGACCAGCTTGCAGGCAGATCACATCGCAACGTGTCCCCATCTTCGAGCTGTACACTTGACCACTCGAGGCCTGTTTTTGTGCCGGTGCCGGTGTCTGTGCCGGTGTCTGTGCCGGTGTAGTGCCCTGGTGGTTGGACAAAATGACAACCCTTTTTTCTTTTCTGTTTTTCCCGGTCGCTCGATCATGTACGATGCATAATTTCGACTTTGCTCAACCAGTGACGTCGCTGCTCGGATCCCGTCGTCGCTTTCAAAGTTGGCGCTTATACTAGACCTCGCTCCTGACTCTCCATTGGTTCCTCAAGAGCGCTGCCCGAGT
>JAKLMC020000073.1:0-17328 GCA_022813615.2 Knufia fluminis
GCTGCTGTTCCAGCGCCATCCAGTCCTGCGCCGCCAGCTCGACCACATGGGCATAATCCAGCAGTGCAAAGTCCAGCTCGTCCGCCAACTGCAGCCACGCACGGTCAGCGTCGCCCGCTTCGTTCGGCCGCACGTAGTAGTGGAGGGTCAGGTCCTGCACCACCGAGCGGATGCGGTCCCGCATCTCTTCTGTCGCTTGGTAGACCGTGCGGAAGAAGCGCACTTCTCGCGTCAGCGAGGCTTTGTCTCGGATGATCTCGACGAGCCGCTGCTCGTACGGGGGTCGCGGCACGCGCTTCTGCCCCGCGATCACCCCAGGCTGGAGACCGAGGGCAAAGGTGGATACCTTCATCTGCTGCAACTGCACGTCAAATGGTTGGAGCGTGGGTGGCTGATCGGACAGCGTGGTTCGGTCGGCACGCACGTGGTCTATATCGTCGACCAGATGGTCCGTGGTCGAGCACGCCATGGCTCGGTCAGCATGTAAAAGGACGAGAAGGGTGTGCAAACACGGCACCATTAAATGCTCTTTTCATGATGTCAATAGCTCCTTCTACCTGAGGTTGCATAGTATATTGTGGGTGCTCGCCGAGGATAACACCCTCCATCTCTGAGTGTGAAAACTCCAGTGCATGATCGAGTATCCTCTATTGTGACAGTGTGCCCTGGCCTGCTATAATATACCTCCCGGACAGTTCAGCCTCTGGTCGCAGAAAGGGCGGTCCATGCATCACGACCGCTCCCCCATCTGGTGGTTGAATGACTCGGCAATCTCCAGCGCCCCATTCACTTCGCTCATACACACTTTGAGATCGTCCTGCGTGCGCTGCGACTCCGCCTCGATCTGGCTCAATCGATCCTCAAAAGCTTGCAGTCTAGCACCCGGGTTAGATCAACGTCGACCAGACAGCAGTGGACCCATCTCAGACCTAGCGTGCAATGCGGCTATTTGACTCTCCAGCGTCTGGATCGACGAGGCCCGGTGGAGAGTCTCCTGGAGAGAGCGCCTCAGCGACCCCGAGACCGGCGCGATCGCAGTCGGCGGGGTCGGGCGCGACTTGGAAACTCCTGATCCCACGCTGCGGCGGTTGGTGGGACTGGTCGGTCGACGTTGAGCGGTGCCGGTGGCATCTGGTCGCGACGTCAGCTCTCGACGGCGGATGGCGCCTTTGCTAAAGCCAGATACATTGCTAGCGCCCGCCTGTGGTCCCGTGTGCTGTCCAGCTTGTTGTGTGCTCGGCGGGTGGACGGTCGTGTGGACGGTCGTGTGGGTGGGAGGAAGGGAGAAGTCCTGGTCCGCAGTATCGGCAAACAAACCGGCGTCGTCAATCTCGTCGTCCATGCCGTGGTCGAAGGTGAGGTGGCCACCGAGATCCATGTTGAGCCGCGATGTTCAAGTCAGATCGGAGGGGCGGTCCTGTGCGGCCGGAAGATGGGCCTCTTTAACCGTCTGTACCCCACGCCGTTCGTCCACTGGTTCTCGTGGTCCGGTAACCGATGCGCGACGCCGCACGTATGGAACACAAGTGGTGTCAGAGGTCATGCATGTACTTCCGATCGACCCACTCCAAAGGATAAAAAGCCGTCATGACGCGTTCGCGCTATAGTAGTGACGAGCTCCACGCAGGTCAGCCGCGGTTGATCGAGGCGGTCAGCATGACCGTCCACCAGCAAACAAGAGAGTGCAGTCCATCCATCCACGGAACGGCAAGGCTCGCCATGACAGGTTTCGGTGGCCAAGAGCTGTCTTTTCCACCATTTGCTGCGATGACGCATAGCACATAAGTAGGACACAGACATCGCTCAAGAACTGTGGCCACGATTCTCGTCTCCTTTTTGTCTCGCTTGGGTGCCACTCTTGCACATCGTTGTTGACCGCACGACTGTCCCACATGCCTGTCAAGGTCCGCAAACCCCGCCAACGAAAGGCCTCGAAGCGGTCCGCCAGCCGACAGGTCAAAGACGAAAAAGCGCGGTACGAGCGATGCCGTCGTCGCCGCTGGGGCCTGGTCAAGAAGGCCCGCGAGTACAGTGCGCTGTTTGGGGCCGAGGTCTACTTGCTCGTGAAGGACGAGCACAACGCCCACTACTTTGCATCGGAGGAACAGTGGATCGGCGCCCCCGAGGATGTGGTGAGCTATAGGTTTTCGTCGACCACCACCCCTCTGATGCTGATGGTGGGTGACAGGGAGCCGTGCGCGTCGAAGCACCCGGACGCAAGGTCCATCGAGTTCGAGAAGACCTGTCAGTTGCGGAGACCGGTTCTGATGACCCTGAAGATATCCCTTCTGAAGGCTCTGATAATACGACTGCTGCAAGTCCTCTCTGCGCCACCTCCAAGGGTCGAGACCTACAAAGCGGGTACTCGGGATTCGTCCATTGCCTGAAAAAGGTGCACCGAGCACTGGGCACCCTGCGACGCCCCGACGTTGACCACGATGATGCGGACATTGAGATAGACGCCGCCCTGGGTCCGGAGGGCGACACGATACGGGGACCATAGCTATCCATCACAGCGCTCCTCTAGCCAACAGGTCGAGCTGGCCACTCGTGGATTTGTCTTTTCTGACTAACTTGGAGCAGCTGCACGTCCAGGGCGGTATGTGGAGCCGGGTCCAGGAGACCTTCACCGGCGTCTCTCACACCAGGTGGTGCTGTCTCCTTCGGGGTTCTTTGGTGTTGGGCAACGGGCAGACGGCCTTTTCGGTCGCCTCGCCATAGGTCTGCAGTCCTTGCCCAGGATCGCTGTCACCATTGATTCATGGTTGCAAAGTGGCGTAAGTCAGCGCAGTGATGAGTAGGACCTTAATTGACCACTACGACAGGGGCCGAACATCGCCATCTCCTTCGAGCTCGATATACGACCTAACACAGCTCGACGCGGCTGACACCCAAGTGGCGCTTTCTCAGCTCCGTCGGTGTTGCCACGTGAATACGCGGCTCCTTTTTGAATCCGCGAGCCACCGACGGCGATCACCGACAGCCATGGAGATGATCATAGAACGGCCGTGGGCACAGGCGTGGAGGAAGGTTTAAAGACCAGGACGTGTGAGGGATCGGAGGTCGTGCTGGCGCCGATAGCTCTCTCCAAAATGGCATGTCTGCAAGACAAATCGGCCTCAAACCGCGTATCGCTTTCGGACTCGGCCCACATCCGCAGTGCCCAGGTCAGGGAAGCCTCCATCGTTGTGTTGTTCGTCGTGATCTTGCTTCACTGCCACGTCCCCTTGTCCATCATAGGGAGGCCCTTGCTCTCCTCTTGTATGTCGTGACCATGAGCGAGCTCTGCCATGCGAAAGCTGGTCTTCTTGCTTCGCCAGATCCAGCTTCGAGCCTGACATCGCCGCAGGTCATGCGTGCGTAGTACTCGGGCAGGCAGACAGTGTAGGCGTTCCATTGATGTTCGTTCAGCGATCGAGAAGGGAGCCGGGAATCAGGAAGGTCGGTCGAAGGAGTGTGAGGCGTTCTCTATGTCCGCGAAGCAGATCTTGAATGACCATGACCTGCAAGGTCAGTCAGCACAATCCGAAACAGCCGTTAGAAAGCGCATCAACAGTGTCAACAACATTAGGTTGGATTGTTGCCATGTTACAGACTAACACCAATCAACGACGGCGACGCACAATTACGCGCCAGTCGACGCGTCGTGCAAGCTTGCGCCAATCAGCCGAGATCATCTTCACCCCACTCAGCACTAGACCCCGGAGACGACAGCTGGCAGGCACGACTTGTTGACCACACGAGCTCAATGACTAGCTGTCATGTAATGTGACTATTGGCCTCTTGCATGAAGTATGGCCAGTGCTACTTTTGCGAACTTGATCAGAACCGTGCACGAGACGCATGTTGCGATACCATACCCCGACATACGGACCTCTGTAGCAGAAACATATCCACGCGACCAGATGAGCGACCCAGAACCAGTTTTGAGCGTGCCAGGGTTTCGTCCAACCCCGACCGAGTCATTACCGCCGACCGCCACGGAGGCTGTGACGGATGTCGCTGTTATGGCTGCTATGGCTGCTATGGCTGCCGAGCGAGACTGGTCGAGAAGACATTCAATGCTCCATCGAGCGGTAATGCTGTCGGACGCTGCACACACCTCGCACGTGAAGGAAGCCTCAGCCACAGTCGTCGCCACCCGTCTACAACAACTTCCAGATGAACCAGTTGATCATGGCGGCCATGCTTATAATGAATACATGGACCGCGCCATTCACATTCTCCATAGACGTTGACAACCACACAACATGCCAGAACATGCCGCAATGCAGGCGCTTCTTACAGACTGGCGAACAGGAGGAGCCGGGCATTGTTGAACTGAGTATATGCTCGACGAGACTGGTTGCAGAAACTAGGACAAACCGGAGTACCGGCGGCAGCTAGGGCCGCAGGCTTGCGCGAAGGGTCCTATAAGATATGAGAGTCGCTTCGATGAAACTCGTGCCTTCATGCCTTCATACTACTGACACCGTCTGTAACAACCATGCATGTCCGCTCCTTCGCCAGGAGATGTGGGTCAAGCCCATAAGGCTCTGCTCACAAACAGTGGCATTGTCAACAGCCGACGTCACTCTTCTTGTGTCCTATCTCCATGGCCCTGAGCGCGGCAATGGCAAACACCAGTGCAAGATGACCACCAACGACGGGCATCGATTTGACCCTGACCAGTGGCCACGGATTTGTGTGGGTGCGCAACATCGTTGTTGGTGGGAGCAGCATTGGGTGGCGTGACGATCAACTGACGTTGCACTACTGACATGTGAACACGACTTTACAAGGATTAGGCGGATCCCTAGACGGATACGCAGCCTCGAGGCCGTGAGGAAGGCTCTCAACCATCCGATGGTGGAGCATCTCATGGACCGAAACATCACTTGGCGAGGCGGAGAGGGGACACAAAGATCTGTTCGCAGCCTCGACTTCTGGTGGCAAGCTTATCCCACGCCGAGTCGTTCTTGTGAAGGACGCCAATTTACGAGGGAGCAATAGGGGTTGCAGATCGGTTGGTAGATCGACGTACAGCCTCGCGATCTGGTGGCAGACTTCGGCATTGGTCCCACCCATCCTCGATGTATTGTGAATGAGCAGGTCGACAGGACCGCAATTGGGTAGCAGTACATGCATGCGGTCTGCCTCTCGTCCGGTTGCGGCAGCAGTTTGTGATGTCGTGGCCTGCCGAGCGGCCCGCCTGCTTGGCCGCACTAGAGTGTTTCATCGTCGCCGCGACCCTTCCGGTGGCCGTGGTGCTCACATGACGGGCATCACCGCCAAATGTCAAGGGCACTTTTCGGCCATCAGTATGCCCGCAGCGGTAGCACCTTTCTACCACTTTGTGTCCATTATCCTGCAACGCAGGGTGCCAAGGCTCGACTTGCTGCAATAGAAGCTACGTCAGCAGGACAGAAAGAGGCATCTGTCGTCGACATTAATCTGACTCAGGTGTCAGACTCCAAGCGACCAAGGAAGGAAGCTGTGATGCCGGAAGTGGGCGTGTGCAGGAAGGTACCTAGTCACTGTTGCGCGCTCACGATGATGAACACCTCATGTCGTCGCGGCAGCTCCGGACCAGCTGCTACTGGAGATGGTTCCAGCCAGTGCAACCAATGGAACAAGATCACTCGATCGCCATTCTTGAGCCAAGGACGAGGACTCAAACCCGTCAGCTGAAATCCAGACTCGCGAAACATGCGCAGACTTGCCTGTAACCTTCCACAGCCTATCTTGACCGCCGGACTGAAGGATAAAACTCACCAGAAGCATACTGGCCTATCCCGCCACAGCCGCCACGTGGATTTCACATGGCTCTGTCGGCGCTTGCACGACGTGTAGCACAGTCAAGCCGTTGTACTCGCTGACCATATCTACGGCGAATAAGAGCTCGACGAGAATATCCAGACTGGTCGAGCTTGCTTGCCTTTGGCCCACTGTATGCCAGCGGTCAAGCTCGACGTCAAAAGATCTAACATGGTGGTTCCGACAGAGTCGTTGTGCTCATTCATACGCGGCAGCGCGGTCAAGGTGGTGTGAGGGCCAATTTCCGGCGGCAGCGGTGTCTCCCATAGCCGCCGATGAATCAGATCTTGGCTGCTAGAGGTCTCCAGTTTTTGTGGCCATGAGGTTGCTATGGTGCCGGCGTGGAGAGACAGACATCGTGCCGAAGAACACTATAGGCAAAGGGACTTTCTCATTCATGCTATAACACTGCTCCTTGAATTTTTGTATGCCTCCTTAACCATTCCTCGCCCGTTTCGAAGCGCTCCCTCCTGACCAGGATGCCTTCCGCTTCCGATCAGACCCAGGGCAGGGACATTTGGCGACCGAATGCCACGACCTCAAATGTCCATCGCGGGACTGCTTATCCATGAACCACTGCATGGTGTTGGGGCAGCTGGATATGTGACGGCGCGTCGCCTTCTCGAAAGCAATGCTGAGATTGACCGTGATGTCCAAATGGCGCACTTCAAACATGACGCGGGATTGAAAGAACCCACACCCGGAACAACAGTCGTCACCGCTCCCCAAGCGAGACAGTACTTTGGCATCCAGCGCGATCTGGGGTGCGATATATGCACGACGGATGGCCTGTAGCAGCGGCCGCGCGTCCTGGAAGCTACAGTATATGACCCCCTCACAAGTGTAAAGACCGCGGCTAAGCAGAGGCTGCTCGATCAACTCGAAGAGAAAAGCCGAGGCCCAGATGGCATTCCGGTACGGTATGAGATTCAAGGTCATATTCATCGTGAGTTCACACAACCAGGGGATCTGCGCCACGTCGTCCAGCGCGGGTTCCTCTTCTTCAAACTCGAGATTGAGGCGAAAGAAATCGACCTGCGCAGCCTTGTCGACTCGATTGAGCAGGGAGATCCAACTGTTCTGCCCGTGCAGGCACGGAGACGACAGAAACGCGCGGATGATACGAGGCATGAAACTGTCGAACCAGAAACCTCGACGGCCTCCAAGCTCGTGAGCAGGGGAGTCTTGATAGCCAGTACCCACCGACAGCACCAAACCTGGTCGGGCGTGACCGGGCCAGATCGAGTCCAACTCCCACAGACCGGCTTCGATGGGGTTATTGGCTCGTAGTCCTCCATCTTGGAGCAAGCCGAAACCCTGGACCATCTTCGGCCGCAAATACCTAGAGTCAAGTCAACTCACACGGCACGCAGGATGGGAGGTCGGCATCACATACCCCGGCGCCGCCACAGTGACGCGGGCACTGACAGAGCTTCAGTAAAACATCTCGCAGATGAACATGCCGACTTACACTTCCCACACCAGCGGTTCTTCGGCCATCTTGGTGGGCCGGAGAAGCCGGTAGCCTGGATCACCGTCAGTGTATCCTCACGGTGCCCCCGTCGGAGAACAGCTCACCGGGGTCCCGGTGATGGTCAGCCCGTCCACTGTAGTTCGTGAAAATGCAAAGTTGGGACGTGGATGCCATCGTCGCCGTGATGCCGAGTCGAAGGCCAGACCAGCTTTGCGACGATGCTTCGAACAACCGCTGTGTCGTGCCGAAAGCCTGTTGCATCACGGTCTCCAACACCCGGGAGTCATATTTGCTGTCTCGGACAAGCCAGATGAAGAGATCGCGCAGCTTGTGGCAGTGCGGCAGACAGCGGTACGGTTTGGGAGGAAAAATCTGGGTGACCCAACGTCGGAAGCGAGCCAAGCTCTCATTCAGAGAAGATCGGTGGACAATCAGATCAAGGGCGATCACCCCCCCTAAAGATTCTCGTCAGCCACGATTATCGCCCATTGCAGGCTCAGTACCCTTACCCACACTGGTTCCCACCACCGAGTGGAAGAACTCCCAAAACGGGTATGGCACGTCCAGCGCGTCCTGGAGTCGTCTCGCCAACATCAAGGCGACAATGCCACGCACTCCACCACCGTCGAACCCCAGCAGCGATGGCATCACTGTGGGACCCTTCACCTTAAATGCCATGGCCACATGACGTCCACACACGAGGCACGCGTCCACCACGTACGTGTACACGCCGTAGCCGGGAGCGTAGTATCCGTCAAGACATTCCTCACAGATGGGATGACCGCAGGACAAGGTGCGCTCCGCTGGCCGTATTAAGCACCAGAGACATGTGTGTGTGGTCTTGAGCCACCTTCCGGACGATCTATGCTTACGAAGGACTTGCCGGCGCAGGTCGCGAGCCGTACAGTGGATGCCTAAGTGGAGGAAGAACGACGCAAACTGTTCTCGAATGGTGACAGCAGTGATGGATCCTCCTCCCGTGGACTCGTTCGGAGGTAGCGCAACGAGGTCGAGGATGGGTCGGAAGAACCGGTCAAACACGATCGAAGGCGCAAAGCCTGTCGTTTTGGTCAGCACCCATGTCTTCGTGATCGTAAAACTTCTCTTCCTTACTGTGTGTTGTGGGAATGTATCCTAGCACCAGCAAGGCTGAGGCAAGCAGCTGGACGATGGTCGATGTCGAGCATTGCCCGACGGCGAGCGACAAGAAGTGCTGCAGATGACGTGCTACAACGGGGTGGGCTAGTGAGCGCGCGGGATGCTGCGACAACGTCAGCAAGTCGACGCGTTTCGTCGCGTCTTGACCGATCGCCTCGACGGCACGCGAGAAGACATCTGCCAGGGCCGAAGCACTCAGCAGCAGGAGTCGCTCCTGCCGCAGTTGGCGGGCATCCTCGATCACGTGATTGAGTATCCGCCGCACCTTCTCGCGGTTCGACATGACCGCGGTCTTATCGAGCACCACGATATAGAACGACTCGAACGTCGAGTCGAAACACGGATGGCACTCGACTTGCATCAAGGCATCCATGTCCCGACTTTCGGTGGTCACGATCAACAGATGTGGACGAACCTCTAACTCACCCGCCGTTCCGAGACGCAGTCTCGTCCACTTCTCGACATATCTCGCGGCAGCACAATTACCACCGAGATCGTCCGCGAAGACACAGACCACATGGGAGAAAGAGAAGAGCAGATTGACCTGAACGAAGGCGACCATGTCCTGGTCGAGCAGGTCGTGCTGAGCGAGGTTGACCCGATGAGCCTCATGACACAGAGTCCACGGGCCCACCAGGCTTGTGGGTGTGACATCCGGGGTGCAGTCAGCCAGCAAGATCGGGTGCGCTGCCATATCGCTGGTGTGGTCGAGCAGAACGTTGGCCACGCCATGCGCCGCTCGTCTGCTCACGTTGTTGCTGGTGTACAGCGCTCGTAATGTCTCGGCCTTGCAGCGCTTCCCCACGAAGAACACCACGGATGGCTGCTGCCGGTCGGGATGCGGCAGATCGCTGATGATGCGCCGAAGTCGACCTGGATCGGTCAGTGCCCAATGCGATTCGGTTTGACCAAGATCGAGCCACTGGACATGCGCACAACGGAGCATGACGGAGAGCATCGCTGCATCAAGGGGTGCAAGCAAAGAGAACGATCCCTGAATTCCCAGAAAACCTTGGCTTTTTATGTCGGCAGGCGGAAGTTGCGAACAATTCCCACCGAAACAGCGTGACTGCTGATTAGCTGGTTGGAAAGGTCCTTACGAGCACCCTCCTGAAACGCAGGTCGGGCACAAAGTATGACGTGATAAATCTGCATCGCGCTCGACTGATGGCTGGCAGCATGAGTCGTTGCCGGCCCGATACGTCGTGCTGTGGAAGGGTGTCCTTCCAACATCTGTGGAGGCAGGCAGTCTTGGCAGTGGGAGCGACATTGCTTCCTCTTCCACCAGAACCTGATGCTGCATTGGTGGCATGCTGGTCTACGGGTCCTGCTCTTCTGTTGTCGGTCGAATGTATGGCACTCGTCGGTTAGACAAGGTGTCCATGAAGGTGGAGCTGATCCACCCTTCTGACAATCATTCTGTGTGTCTTTTTGTGGAGCCTATCTCGCCAAGGTCTGTAGGAAATAAGAGTGCTGCAGATCCTTCGTCAACTTTGGCGGGCATCAGTGTTTGGTGAGACATCAAACACCAGAAAGATGTATGTGTGGCCGTGAGAGATCCTGCGGAAGGTCGATGCTGGCGAAGTACCTTCCGCCACAGGCTCTGGGCAGTACACCGCGACTCCCCGTCTCGGTCGCATCCCCTATCGCTCGAGAACCACAGTTACTCGTCCTCGCTACGGTGCATGAACACACCCACCGCATTCTACTGGTCATATTACCACCTGTGTAGCACTGAAGACTTCCTGGGTCGACAACAAAATATGTACCTCCTGGTCCGTCGTTCTCATACGCATCCGCACCTAGACGCGGACACAAACAACACACTGAACAAGACATGGCTCTATCGACGTGGTTGTTGGCCTTGCTCCTGTGTGCGTGTCGTGTCTACGCGTCGTTCTGGCGTCTGCCCTGCTCCTCACGCGCCGGCACAGGACGTCTCGATCCTCTGATGAGTCCCGGTGTGCCCAGTGAGCACACCCACGTGGTCTTTGGCAGTCACAGTGGGTGGTCGTCGATCTGACCGTGCTCCTCTGCTCACCCGTGGCCAGACTTTGGCCTGAACACCTCGTACGCCGATCTGATGGCCGCGGGGTGCACCAGCTGCTCGGTCGTCCAAGACAAGTCGGCATACTGGGTGCCCGCGTTGTACTTCACGCCGGACAACCGGACGTTCTCGATGGTCCCTCAGCGTGGGGACATGGTGGTGTAAGTGAAGGGGTTGGTTCCTCCCGCGCCTGGCTGATGCACGTCACAGGTACTATTTTATGAACCGCCATCCCAACGGCACCATGACGACCTTTCCACCCGACTTCCGCATGCTGAGCGGTGACAACAAGCGACGCACCATCACGATCCCCGTCCCGGATCCTCCCAAGTCCTTCTGGTCGGAGGCAGACATCACGCAGGACGCGCTGCGACAGAATGCCATCGGCTTCAACTGTCTGGGCAGCGATCCGCCGGAAGGTTCGTTGCAGCGACACTCGCTCCCGTCCAAGGCCCTCCTCGACCGGTCCTGCTCGGTCGGACTGCGTCTGGAGCTGATGTTTCCCTCGTGTTGGGATGGCCTGCATCGAGACTCGAGCGACCACCGCAGCCACGTGGCGTTTCCGAGCTTGGTGCAGGACGGTGTCTGTCCCGACGGCTATCCCTGGCGACTCCCCACGCTTCTGTACGAGGTATCGTGGCAAACGACGGTGTTTGCCAACCGCTCGGGGTCTTTCGTGTTGGCCAACGGTGATCCCACCGGACTCAGCTACCACGGCGACTTCATGTCGGGCTGGGACCCCTCGTTGTTGCAGTCGGCCGGCGAACAGTGCACCGACTCTAGCGGCGATATCTCCGCATGCAGCTTGTTCGACATCGAGAGCGAGCCGTGTCAGTTTGCACTTCCAGCCGAGCTTCGGGCAGAGGACTACCATGGACCACGGATAGGTTTGCCAGGAATAGGTCTGCCGTACCGGCACTGAGAAGTGGCGGTCGAGCTCATTCCGTGCTGGTCGCATGGACAGCTAACCATGTCGGTGTCGGATGACCCACGTCAGCTTAGCGCAAGACCGGAATGCTGGTGTTCTGATCGGCTGCAGACAGAGCGAGACGCTCCTCGCATATGGGAATAGCGGCGCGATAGTAGATAGAGATAGTGTATCAGATATAGCCACACTTTGATGCTAGCCAGCTCCCTTCAGATAGTGCCTCCAACTGTAGGTGACACTTGCGATGCTGTGAAGCCTGCCTCCTGAGGCGTGGTGCTAAAGGTATATCGGTCTCAAAGATTGCACCGAAGTTTGGTTCCTTCCGTGCACCATCCGGACCTTCACTGAGGGGTCGACGACCCACCTGCCATGCTGCGGCCCGTCTGGCCGCCGTGGCGCTGATGTCACACGGTCCTTCCACCACCAACTGTGGGACTCTCTTGACTATGTGACTTGTCCATCGCGACAGGGCTGTTCTATGTACCTCTTTCACGCTACCTACAGTGTGTACTCGCCTTGGTTTTGAGGACAACCATCCGACGTCCTCGAGGCACGGAACGAAGAACGATGTGTCGAGCTTGAGGAGTTACGCCATGTTTGATGTGGTTGCGCTTTTAAGAAGCCCGAACGACGAAGCTCCCTCAATGCGATCACAGACTGGTGCATGGTAGTGCAGGAAACTACCATGACCACCCTGCTGCCGGCTGCCTTGTATCATTCCTTGACTCGTGCAGCTGAAGACACTCATTGTCCGTCTGTGTCGGTGGGTGTTGGTCCGCCCGCATCCTCTACGCTATCATGGGAGTGCGGTGAAGATGGACTACGTGCGCTCGGCACATCCATTGGACCCATCAGAGACAGCTCAGGCGTTTACACTGTGGGACGCCCGTGTCACAGGGCTCCGACCTTTCTATCCAAGCTGAAAGAGGAGGACCACACCCAAGGCAGAGATATGCTAAGATTCGAGAGAGTCGTCACTGGACGGGAGGGGAGAGGCACAGAGAGCATAAGCGCGGGTGCGAAGACCAGATCCTCGCTAAGCGAGCAATGGTCTCGAATGCATCACGGAGAACAGTTTGCGATGTCGATCGCACTATTAGCCGACACCTCGCAAGCATAGGCTTCCTGACGTCGACTCAGAAGTGGGGCCACGTGTAGGTGGTCGGAGCCAACCAGGTCGAAGATAGATGCGCGACCAAGGCTGAGCCAGGCTGGTCCGATGTGGTCGTTGCAACCTTGAGAACTAGCATCTTTGATATTGCGCAGTGGTAATTCACTCTTCGTCTGCCATCACCCTCGTCACCCTGACCACGAGCTTGAGCGGCGACACCGCGACCATTCGAGACGTGATGCGAGAATCCTCCCTCCAGCTCTGTCGCACGCTGCATGTCTTTCTTCGCCGTGTGCTGACCGTCTCTGGGATCTGCTCGCTAATGTGCAGCATGGGTGCGAGGGGAGCAGTCACTCGAAAGAGGTGGAACAGATGTGCTGCTATATAGTCTCAGACAGACCATGCTCAACGATGAGTGCACATTCTTGTCATCCTTCTCTGTCCTCAGTTTTATCGTGCCACGTGCGCCTCGGGAGCTATGGCAGATCGTACTGCGCGTTTGGTCACCGTCGCACTGATCACTTTCGCTGTGTTGTTGATCGTCGCGAGCGTTTTCTTCACGGTGCGACAGTATCTACGGTACCACTACCGAGCAAAGCTCAAAGACGTCGAGAGAAGGTGGGGAAGTGCATCGTGCTTCAGAATGAGGGGAGCAACAGCATCGGCACACCGGCTCTCGATTCTGGCGGCAGTCACACAAGATGTGGCCAAGATGGCATGAGGAGTGGTGGTCGGCGAAGCATCTCTGGAAGGAAGACGACCGGTGTGCGAGGATAGGTAGTGCCGAAGAAGCGGCATACAGCACCAGCTTCTCGTGGGACGCCCCTCCTTGTTTTCATTATGGGAGGACCTCGTCGGCCTGCATAATTAGCATGGTCAGCATCCTCGGCGTGAAGCTAGCACGGAGTGGCCTGACATGAGTGCTGTCCTCAATCCTGACGACAGTGACACCTGCACGGTCACGGTCAGCCTCCTGGCCGGCATTGGCGTGTTTCAGCTCTGTTCCTGACCCGTTTCGCGGCCTCTTGTGCTGATGTCATGCACACTTCCCACCTCATATTGTGGGTGTGTTTTCAGTGCCGGAGCATGTCCAACCTCGATAGCGTCTTTCTATGTCTTTCCTGCCACATATTGGCCCCTACGACAACGACGTGCTTAGCTCCGAAGCCACTAAAGCACACTCCAGCTGAGGTTTGATGAACCTGTTCCGTCTAACGTGCCTCAGCCTGCAGTCAGTCTCGACCAAGAATCAGCCTGCGACAGAGCACCGGGAATGGGCAGTGACCTCCTTGCTGACACCACGACCGTTTTGCCAATGTCGAAGACCATTCCGCGACAAGCACGATGGACCAGTGGTCAGGAGAGAACGGCTTTCCAGGTGCCCGTCGTCTAATACCCAGACAGTCGAGGTTGGGGCCGATCTCTGATATCGACCTGTTCTTCCAGGTCCGGCACGACACTGTAAAGCTGGCTCGGCCGACATCTCTCCTTCTGGAAAGATGTGGCAAATCCCGATGACAACAACAGTGTCAATGGCCATTCCGCCGAGATCGCTAAGACGAGTAGCGTTTCAGGCATGCTGTCGCACATGCTAAAAGCATACAGGACGTGGAAGTCTCTTGCATGAGACGCGCGCTGAATCGGTCGCACAAGTTAACACCATTGGACAGCTCGGGGGAGGCCTTGGTTGTGCTGCGCGGCCACGCCGTCCTTTGCCGATTTGTTTTCATCGACAATGGTCCATTGGCCATGGTGGATGAGCGGGGCTGAATGAGGAGCTTTGAGGGCAATCACTGAGGCTGATCAACACCTCTGATGAGTATATAAGACACCTTCTTTGCCAACAGGAGGGCCGGCCACTCTCCGTGTCGTTCGGATCCACCTCAATGACAGTTGTGGTGCTGGGAGTCGGTTGGATTACCACTGACGATCTTGTGATTCTCCTGTCGGTGGTAGCCGAGCTAGTTTTGAGTCTTCTTGTGCTGCTGGTTGCGGCATGTTCAAAGGTACTTCTCCGAGTCTGCAAGTGTGGCAGTACATGCTTGTGTGGGTATTAGGGCTGGCACCCTCGTTGACCATGATGTTCAACCACCTCCAAGAACCGATCACTGACGACTGTTACATCGGTTCCGGAAGTGCAATGAAAGTCCAACTTTGCAGTGAATCCAAGGTGTCATTTATAGCAGTCACGTCTGGCCTTCTTAAGCATGTCGCCGTAGATGCCTTACTTCGTCCGCTGGGACTGCAATACATCAAAGGCTCAAAGTCCACCCAAAGATGTCACTCAGCTCGCCCTGATCTGACCCCTGTAGAAGGTTCTACCACGCACTGGCTGGGTCAGGACCTCGAAGCGGGCACCAGCTGTATACTGTAGGTCTTTCGAGCCCTCTGACTGTGAGTAGACTTGAC
Organism: Knufia fluminis; assembly: GCA_022813615.2. Taxonomy (NCBI): domain Eukaryota; kingdom Fungi; phylum Ascomycota; class Eurotiomycetes; order Chaetothyriales; family Trichomeriaceae; genus Knufia; species Knufia fluminis. Next base: position 14,924 of record JAKLMC020000073.1, read on the forward strand.
TCTGTACTGTATCGGATGCAATGTGGTCCTAATGCTTTTCCAATCCGCTGCCATGTCGAGATCCACCACAGGCAACCAATATGTTGACTATATCAGGTTCATGAATTCCACGAGCCTAACGAGGTCGAATATCTGATTGTGGTTGATTACTTTGAGTGAGTGCCGATCATCGAGGTCGGAGTTTGTTGCTCCTTACCCACCACGCAGCCCTGTTCTTCGGAGTCTATGGGACGTATGAAATTGATTTGAGCAGGGCGAAAGGCCTCATGTGATCAGTTCACATGGCGTCAACTCCATTTTATCGAGCCAGTGTCGGTTGAGTGGACGATCTACTCACGTCATCGACCAGAACACGCCCCTTATCTATGCACTCATGCACCATCAGCTTCTGTCGCTTAGTGCGAGGCAGACTCTTGTCTATGCGACCCACTGCGGAGACAGTGACCCGTCGTCATTCGACAACCCAAAGCAAGACAGTACGTTCTATCGCATGTCCTGCAATCATATAGCCCTCGACAAATTGCTGTGATTGGCAATTGCTGGCTGCTCAGTCGTGTCGATCGTCAATCCGACGCCTTGATGCGAGGGGCCGTACTCGACAAGACTCCATTGTCGCGAGACTCTCGTCGTGAGACACCCTGAAACCCGATTCCGTACCCGAGCTGACAGTCGTACAAAAACGGATATCGTCTGTAGTTAATCGTGGTATGCCCGCTCCCACAGTGCGCGAAGATGGCTCGAACCAAGCAAACAGTATGTCTGGTGTCCACGTTTTGGTACAAGTACTGACGGCGAACGCCGGCCCGTAAAATCACTGGGCGAAAGTAGCCTCGCTTCCCGCTTTACAAACCCGAATCTGATGCAGTCAAACGACGAAGAAGACACAAGCCAGGAACAGTGGCTCTTCGCGAGATTTGACGCTACCAGGTATGTCTACAGTCTGGTTCTCACGAGCGGACAGCGGCTGATGCGATTTGTGTATGTAGAGATCGACAGAGGCCCTCATCCGCAAGCTGCTTTTCCAGCGACTGGCGCGTGAGATAGCCCAGGACTACCAGGCAGACCTTTGGTTCCAGTCGTCGGCCATTGGAGCTCTGCAGGAGGCCATGAAATCATATCTGTGTGGCTGGTTTGCGCTCGTCGACTTTGCGGCGAGCGGGCTTAGAGCCTGTTATTGCTCGTCCGTGATGAATCAGGAGTGTGGGTCTCAGCTGTCAGATTGGGGCTGCAAAAGTGCAAACTAGAGCATTGTTAGCGGCGCGCTGCTCACGTCGCCAGTCAGGGGACTGGACATATTAAGATGTCAACGCGCCTCCGTATCTGACTGAGGCAGGCCTCCCAACTCGCCAGTAGCCTTGGCGACTTAATTAGGTACAGTTAGTTGATACCGGGAGTGGTGTGGCTGGTGCCGCAATACATTATATTCCAAAGTGCAACCGGCTGTACGTGCTTATACAAGAACGAGTACTGCTCCTGAGTAGGGAGGCCTAGACTGAGGCGTATACGTCATCAGGGTGTGGCTGCGCATTACTCCATGTCTGGCGATGCCGTTCTCTCTAGCTATCACCATCCCAATGCGACACTGACTCTAAGGGTTCAAGCGAACGATATCTATTGGAGCTAGACTTCACCGGCTGTGGTATAGACACTGTCAGCGAGACAATATAATACAACGGCTTTCAGTGGCATTGACAATACCTCAGCACACGCAAGCCTCTACTTCGACGCAGACGAGCCCTGAATCAGCCGATATAGACCCTGCCGAATAAGGTCTGCCGTTTCTCTTATCCTGGCAATCTCCTGCCCTCCGGGGTGGGTCACCTGCTTCGGAAGTGGAAGAAGGGCACATATCCGGCGGCAATACGCACATTCGCGGACGTGCCAGTTGACCAACATCCGACAACTCAGCGTTTCATCGTGACACGCCTGACAGAGCAAGACATTGCACGCGGTCAAGCCCACCACCCCAGCAGCGCGATGGCCACAAGACCTGGACTCGTCCTGGACATTTTCATCAGTCCGTTGTTGCACCGTAGAAAGCTCGGATGTGATGTTGAACAAGCGGATCAACTGGGTTGTGACAGCCTCCGGTGGTTGCGGACCTGCCACATCCTTGTCGTTCAGTGCTTGCAGAAGCTCGGTGTTTCGCTGTCTCTCTGATTCAATGGCGTCCTGCATGCTCTGGACTTTCCTTTGATGCTTCTTGAGAGTTGCCCACGATGTCTTCCGTCGCTCTCGTCGAGTCACAAGAAGCTCATCGGTGGCCTTGACGCTGTGCACCGCCGCTGCCGCGAGTGATGGCGCTTGCTGTTGGTATACTTGTAACACTGCGGCCCTGGTTGGTATTGTCTGTGCCTTTCGGTGCTCGTTTTCATCGTCGTACTCCCTCGGGTGGTCAGGGAGAA